>MOOZ01000092.1:2314246-2326066 GCA_002930495.1 Cecropterus lyciades | reverse complement strand
ATACTTACTTAACTAACTAACTTTTTAATATAAATATAAAAATGCAGGAGTACGCAAGCAAGGACCATTGATAGCCGAATCGTTAAAACTCAGCCTCTCAATCGAGTGTACGAGGTTCGATCTCAAGCAGGCACCACTGATTTTTCTAAAATTATGTGCGTATTAGAAGAATTAACTTCTAATACGCACATATTAGAAGAATTAACTTCTAATACGCACACTTAATCACTGCTTTACGGTAAAGGAATCGTGAGGAAACTTGCACACCTGAGAGTTCTTTAAAAAGTTCTCAAAGGTGTGTGAAGTCTACCAATTCGCACTTGGCCTTAGCAGTGGACTATGGCCTGAAACTCTCTCAAACTGAGTGAAGACCCGTGCCCAGCAGTGGGACAATAATGGGTCGACGGACGGATAAAAGTGAAGAAACGAATGAAAATTTATCACGTGATAAATATAATATATGTTATACGTGATATCTCGAACGGATTTCTTTTATGAAATTTTCTACTCATGGACCATTGTATTCATGAAGGCATCTATCTCCTAAATAATATATCGTTGAAATTTCTCAAAAAATTCATCCATATTTTTCGCGTTTGCGTCTCTCTTGATGGAGCGTGCTCGGTGTTGATTAACTCATTTATTGTCGAAATGGAAGTGTGTGAGTGAAGTGGATCGCGCGACTTCCCGAAGCGCCCTATGTTTACCTTCCATTCGAGTGTTTGGTTTCCTTTTATCGATTTAACTTTGTTTTGATTGCCGCAATCTGACCTATACGCACTTACTTTTATATATTAGTCCAATAAGTTGTAATGAAAATTTTTACTTTATAACGCTAACGCTTTCTACACTCATAACCCACACTAGGATTATCTCCTGTGTCGTGGGTACCATGGACACACAAAGACGAATACACAAACCAGACTTAGGACGGAAATCTAAATTTATTCAGATGTCTATCTGTCGAACCCGGAACCCACTGCGTGTCAGACCGGTATGATGACCGCTCCGCCACGCGCGTCGTCGTCTTATGTCGTTAAAGAAAAACAAACATTACATTTAATATATCCGATGATTGCATTGTCATAAATGTTCTGGCCTTTAAATAATAATAGATTGATTTTTGTATGATACTGCAAATGTCATTTACAGATTCAGTAACGATTTATTTTACTGAACGGAAGGACATTTTGAAAGATCTTTTTCATTATATTTACAATATTATACACGTTTTTATTCAACTTATAAATTTAATTTATAATCGAAACTCAATATACTAGAACCGCGCATTCCATGAAGCAATTACAATACAGAGTAATATAGATGTTGATTGGTCACTTCAATTTAGTGGACATTCCGGTGCTAACCTCCGGAATGTTGGAATAGTTCCCATTCTCGCCGGGGCTTAGAGAGTGTGGGTAGTCTATATCTGTTTATGTTTTAGGGTTCTCCGCTATTTGTGAAATTGCTACGGACAAAGAGATCTCAAACTGGGTTTTTTCGGTCCGTAGGATAAGGAGGACGCGTCCTTTAATTTTTTGGTGTATTGCGTAAATACTGAGTCGCAAAATTATTGAGCTTCATGAAGGTAACATTATAGACTCCTAATTACGATTTCAAAAGTATAAGTGTGTGATTGGCGTCAGACTGCATGCACTCTTAAATTTCAAAACAAAACTATTATTGCGTTTGTCCATTCGTTATAGATATATCGCTTTTAAAATAACGAAACCATTTGTAATATATACGAGTATTCTAGTATTAATGATTGTTTTGTCAACATTGTTATTCGAATTCGCGAATTCATATTTATTTAGGTTAGTTTTTCGATGTGAGTAGATGAAAAATAAATATAGTCGTACAACAATGCCTTACATTTGTAACGTTGCCAATGTTTTTAAATTGCCTTATAAAATAATAGTCAACGATAACGATAAAAACAGAAACGTAACACGTTTCTGTTTCTGTTTGTTTTGATAAAGTTTATACTATATATTTAAACATTACTATATATTTAACATGGTTACATTTTCTTGATAAAGACATTAAAATCTGTCTTTGTCATATATGTATCCAACGATAAGATGGGCTCCTTGATGGAAAGTAGTAACTGTTGCCTATGGACATTTGCAACACTAGAGACTAGTCGACAATAAGTCGGGGGCCCTGAAGGAAAGCCTTTTTGCGCACATTTTCGAAGAACCTCTTTGATAACTCTTTGGGAGTACCTCAAGATGGAACTCATTCCAAATATTCCCGTGCGCCAAATATTTTTATTTTACTTTTTTTTTCAATTTTACGCATTGTACGGCAGCAAATCCTGCAGTATCCCCAGCTAATCATTTCTTAAATTTATTTCTTAGAAGCGCAATACCTCCCAGAAAATAGTGAAAAATGAATCACTGGATGAACACAAGGATGTAATTACAAAAACAACAGTTTGGCTACAAATATCAGTTATTAAAAAGTTTTACGTAATAACTTCACGAGTTTTACCGGTCTGATAACGGGATTTTTAACTTTAGATCCAACTACTAAGTAAATGAGGATTTATAATAACAACTTTTTTGTTGTACGAAAGTTTTAGTACACACCAAGCTTATCTTTCGTTACTTAACTTTTAATACTAAATTTGAACTTGCCGTCATGAGAAAGTCAATGTCATGTCATCAATTTTAGCCATAATAATGATGGTAAGTTTAAACGTTACATTGTATGGCTTTGTGAATCAAATCTGGAGGCACAACCATCATTCTTATTTCTATTAGAAAGCAGTGTATTAATTGCTTTTGTGTGTTAGTGTAAAGGGTGGTATTGTAACTTATCCGAGACGTTTCAATTAAGTCTTTAGATAGCTACGAATCTGTGGCCCACCTGTAATTTTATCTGTTAACAGATGTCAATTAGTGGTTGTGTTAAATCTACATCAGACATGCTCGTTTAATACTTCTACACATAAAAAAATTCTTGTAAGTAACTGGTTGTTTAACGCGGGTAAAGACATAATGTTTCCGAGAATAAATCTGACAAGGACTCATAAAAATATATTGAACGCAGCTTGCTTACACGAACTCAATTGTGATTAGAATTCATAATCCTCATACGAAGTTATTACTAAGAAGTATTTATAAAATACGTGCCAATTTATCCGATCATATTTATATTCTAAAAGAAAATGTTCCCAAAGGAGTGGCACAGAATCTTAACATGAACTTGGCCAGCGTGGTGGCCTAATCTCCCTTTACCTCTTTTCAAATATTATCTGTCGCGTTAAGTCTTGATTACTACATATAGATTACAAGTTGATAGAACGAGCGCGGTTCGAGCGGGGAAGTGTCATTGTCACACTTATCTGTAACGTGAAATAGTTATTGCGGTGGAAACGCACAGTTGGCGGTTCACTTTCGTATGAGGCGACCATCTTGTTCCTCCAGCAGCACCGCATCTGTGATTAATTTCAGGTAGGACCCTTGTTCTGCATAAAGTTATAGATGTGTTATAAAAAGATTCAAATTGATACCCAAATTCATTCATGGGTTACTCTGTAAATATCACCTGATGAGGTCGGTGATTTATTAAAGTTAACTTTTGCGTTATATTTGCAACACTTACGCGGCCTGTATAAATCTTGGCGGATGATAATGGTCCCAAGATTGATCGACGTCCTATTTAAACCGGGAAAGTTACAAAGCGCCAGATTGCGGATAGGTGGGGCGTTCCGCGAAACGTTTTGTTAGCGATTTATCGAAAATTCCGACACTTGTACCAATTTATCCTAATTATTGGCCTTCATACAGAATTTATCTTGGTGATAGGATTTTGTTATTAAAATAAAGAAGTATAGATGTTAAAGACTTGATGTTTATAGTAAGTGGACACTAGCGCCCAGAGATTTTGTAATCAAGCGTCAAAGAAGAGCCCTGTCTGTTTGAGTTCTATCTGTGGTTAAAATTCTTTGCTATTTGAGAACTAAATCGAAAGGCCTGTGAGGGTATAAATCTTGTTTTCTTACTACATTCTTCAAACTTCAAATTTCTATTATAACGCAAAAATTGACTGTAGTCCCTGTAGAGTTGAACCAAATTATGTATACATAAGTGTATTATTTAAATAATAAATATGTAACGGTTGTCGTAGGACTCAACCGAAGCGGTATCGAAACTACTTGTCTTCTGTATTCGTATGTGCCACTTATAAACCTCGGCCAGGACAAATGTTTGTACAGCAAACATATAATTGTTTCTGATAAGGGAATGATACGTGATAATATTTGCGAACCAACAGTATTATATCTGTGAGCGGAAATGTTTCCGGAAAGAATGCTAACAATAATAACAATATTTTTGCTTTGATAAACTTTGTTTTCTTTTTGGGTCGAGGAGAATGATTTACACACTTTAACTACTGCTGCTACTATATAATAGTGAAAATCAGAAGTAACTTTGTATGTCATATCTAAAATAAAAGAATAGAATACGTTTATTGCATTATTATAAGTCACAGGCAAAAGCTGAAGTACACGTACTGGTTATATTTGTATTGAATTTCAGAGACCCTACTTGACTTTCATACTCATATTCAAAATAATTTTAACTAGTCTCTATAATTAAACTTATTTCTAAACCCTATTCTCAAATACTAATTGGATCAACAGTGGTTTTCAGAAACTGGTACAGATTTTCGAAACAATGTTGACTATTCTCAATTATTAAGCTTATTTCAAAAGCCTATTCCGAAATTAACTAATAAAGTCTCGAAATGTAAACCCACCGCAGTGAACTTTAGCTCTTTTCGGTTTGCTAACCGTAATTAGAGCCACAGAACTAACAGTCATTACCTGAAACGTAGTCGTAACTGAAGTTCCTTTATGAATTGAGTACATAGTGTACTCTCGATCTAATTTAGTTAGTGGCAAACACAAGGCACGAGATAGTTTTGTAGTAACCGAGTGTCCCGTCCCTACCCATCACGAGGGGTGCTTCAATTAAAACTGTTCAAGTTTGCTTAAATGTTTGTGTCAGCCATCTTAACACGTTCGCTGTGGTTGGGAGACGGAGGCCGTGTAGAACTTAGCTCGAAAGAAACTAAGACAGATCCCTGTTTAATACATCACAGAGATCTGTTGTAAATGTTTGTAGTTGGAAACTCATTTATTTGCCTGGATGTGAGATAGGAGGTTCGGAGGAGGGATCATATTGTGAATATAAGTGAAATTTTGATACTAAATGGTACTTTGTTCATAGAACTTGTTATTTTTACTTTCTCTTTTGTTGTATTGAATGTTAAGAGAGAATTTAACAAGTCATTATTTATTTCTAAAATGTATGTGAAAATATTATTGTTTGAGTCGAACTATTGCCAATTATTTATATCCAACTTCTATTGGTATTTCTGATCGACCTACTTTTATGTCAAACTATTGTATTATTTGTTAGACGTTAGGATTTTATTATGAAACATTACGATATAGACATATGTCAAAGATTGTAGGCATTTTTATTTGATTCAAGCAATAAATAAAATGTTATAAATAAATCAGTCAAAGTACAACTGATGTTAATACACGGTAATATACAGGAACATATTAAAATTGAAGTAGAACAGTAATCTTAATATAAAATCCCTAGCAATTAGTTATAACTTCTAATGGCTCAATTTAATCATTCCTTGTATTTGTACCTTACCACATCATTCATATCAGGGGTTCAATTTTATACGCACAAAATTAGTTGAGCTATCCAATGAACTGATTGCTTTTTATGCTATGCGAAGTAGGAAATACCAAATCCTATATTTGTATGTGCCTTTAAGCCCGAAAATATAATTTGATAGTAGTTTCATAGGATTATAATATCAAATTTTACCGCGGTGAAATAGTATGAAACTTTTGGACGGGTCTTATACTTCGTGACGGATGTCCTCAGTCGACTTTTAGAACACAGATGCGCCATAATTCCACTATAAAATAGAAATAGTTGTAGATGCTCCCATATTAGAATCACGAAGATAGTCTCGAGTCGGCCTTAAATATAGCGGTATTCATAAAACAAGTTACTCGCTAAATCATTATTACTAATTTTCAAATATTTAATTTCCGGAATTTCAAATTAAATGGTGATAATAATCATTCAATAACAAACGTAACATTTGGGTAAATTTCACGTTATCTATTCATGTGTGTTTGTATTGTGTAAGCGTATTTATTTTGCGGTCGCAGCTGATGAGGTACACAAAATAACTTCCTGTAATATCCGTTTTATAATTAAACTGTTATGTGTTCTAAATTATGGAACAATTTTGAAGCTAAAAATAACTGTACTGTGGACTCACCGTTGATTGATTACAGAATATGTTTAGGGGTGATTATGTCAAGCTGATAGGATTAGAGCGTTAATAGTTGTGGACACTCCTACCGTGTTTAATATGTAGGTACACTAACAGGGTTTCATTTCAAAATTACAATGGAGATTTCTAATATTTACTCCACCACTTAGCATTGGTGCAATTTGGCAGTTTCGAAGACGGGACTCGTGTAGTTCCATAAAAGTTTTATTTAAACAACTTAGTCAAGCTTTTAAATTCATGAACATCTTTCACCCAAATATTTTTGTAAGTCCAGATACAGATCAAAGTCCGATATTTTTACTCTTGTTGATCTAAAAAACTGTAAGATATTATTTTTATGTCAAGAAAATATAAACGTTATACCATT
The DNA here is from genome assembly GCA_002930495.1 of Cecropterus lyciades. Lineage (NCBI taxonomy): Eukaryota > Metazoa > Arthropoda > Insecta > Lepidoptera > Hesperiidae > Cecropterus > Cecropterus lyciades. The sequence continues at coordinate 2,319,354 of MOOZ01000092.1, read as the reverse complement.
CGAAAGGTATTACGTAAGTATCTAATTTTGTAATAAAATTTAGAGATTATAAAAACATATATACCTAAGTAACCTTGCCATCAGGCTTCTTTTAATATTAAACTTACAAAAACCTTCGGTTATTGTACTCATAAAAACTTTCTTTCTTTCGTTTAAAGTTCGAATTTTCCAATTTCCTTTCATATTGGAAGTAACAGATCAGTATATATTGTTATATAAAGCAATTCATGATACTCCCACTAAGAACACTTGTGACTTGTGACTGTAGAAATTTCACAAGATAGTTTTCGGGCGGGCAAAGTTGAGAGTTGACATCTCTCGGACTCTTTTACGTAACGCTGTAAGTTCAGTTCCATTGGAATTTAATGGGTTCGCTATCTGACTTCTTTGAACTTTGATTTTACATTCAGCAAAGTTTGTCATATTATAATAGGTTCATGATAATAAATCTTCTAACTGAGATTGGAAAAATCGACTAGTATGGGGGTCTAACGCCGCATTTACACAGGAAGATTTTCGCAGGGTGGCTAGTTGTGCGGTCAGTAAATAGCAATTGGTGACTGACATCACAATTGTCAAAGTAGACCTTTCCTTTGACACTGTCGACTGTTGACTTGTCGATATTTGCCGCAGGGTGGCCGACCGAATGCGGTGGGTGACTTAATACATATTGTCTACCTAGCCGCATGGAATTTAAGTCAATTTTGAGTAAATGGGTGGTATTTCGATCTGTAAGGCAATTGGTATGCGGCTAGCCGCACAGCGAATATTACCCCCGTATACATCCCCGAAAGACAATGATAAAATTTCGATCTCATATAAAATGATTTAGACGTCCAAGGCAATGTACTAGAAAACTTTAATATTTGCCTAAGTAGTTCAATCTTCCATCGCATGTTTAATATTTCGACTTCTACAAGGGAGAGGCGTGTGGGGTTTCGCCTACTCAAAGGTTTCCTTTATAGCTATCAAATCCGGCGCCCGAGCTACACACAGGTAACGTTGCGGCTCATTACCCAAGTTTACATTCAGCAAATCACTCCTAACATCTATAAACAACACGTAAGTTTGTACCCTCCTAGTAACTACGCAAAACGCAAGAGCGAAACGAATTTCCGCATGAGAGCACATTCAATTCAAAAGTTTTAATGTGCTGCTAATATTTATGTAAAAGGATACCGAGTGTTTTTATTCAAATAAGTAATATGGTTATATCTACCATGGAGTGTTGTTCAAATTATTATTACTATTTTATATTATATGAACACGGCAATGCATAACACTGCTGTTGTTAGGCAGAAATAGGTGTGGCGGTGGTACTGCCGGAGTCGAACCACAAAACGTTCTACCACCTTCAAACATTTTATTTAACATATTTACTTTCGAGTGTTGTTCAAATTATTTAAAGTTTATAAATATAGATAGAATCAAAACTAAAACTTATTCGATTTTGGTTAAATTAGACATAGTTTTTTATTATTAATATAGCTTTAAAATTACAATGGATTGGAACGTTCAGATTTAGATTAGAAACATGTAATTTTAAGTTTAAATTGTATGTAAATATTTAGTATGATTAATTTAAATTCTTAGTATCTTATTTATCTTATTCTTAGATGTAAATCAAAACTTTACAGTACGTACGATTTATACAAAATTACTCGTACCTATATTCTTTGAAACTAAACTTTACAACGTACTTTCGTTGTCCTTTCTTCGTTTCAGTATACTAAATGAATACTCAGAATTTTTAATAGGCGTTTGCTTTCGGATTAGATTTATCAGGGCGAAAGCAGTTGAATATTTAAATCACTTATGCGCAGAAAATTACTTATATAAGCAGGTACTCATTACCGGTGTTGTCAGTCTATTGAATATACTGTTTAAATAATGTTGCTTGTGGGTGTATATTGCGTTATTACAGCGCCATTGAATTTAGGTCGGGTATATGTCAGGTCATTAATTGAAGGCACGTCTAAAACAATGATTAGTGAATTTTGTGGAGGCTGCCTTGTGTAGGTAATGCACATTTTACGTAAATAATTCGTAGGCATTCACGCGGTCATACCACCTCATGTTGAAACATTTGTTTACTTCTTTTTTATTCTAAACTCCCATTTATTTAAAAAGTAATGTTATAGCGAAGTCATTTGGGACTAAAGCTAGTTGATACATTGAACCATTCTGAATGTTAAATGCAAATGCAAAAGCCTATGCAAAGTTATTGCATGCGAGTACTTTTAAAAGAAAGTATTGTATTATTTTATCTATCATCGAAAATATTATTTTATCAATAATATATTGTACGTTTTTACCGTCAACCCATTATTGTCCCACTGCTGGGCACAGGTCTTCTCTCAGTATGAGAGAGTTTTAGGCTATCGAGCTGGCGAAGTGCGAATTGGTAGACTTCACACATCTTGAGAACTTTTTAAAAACTCTCAGGTGTGTAGGTTTCCGTAATATGTTTTCTTTCACCATAAAGCAGTGATAATTAACTTCTAATACGCACATATTCAGTGGTGCGTGCCTGGGATTCGAACCTCGGACCCTCGATTGAGAGGTCGAGTTTCAACCATTAGGCTATCACTGCTCATATACTGTACATTTATATTCATTAATTCTAACTTATTAGGCTTTTCGAAGTACTAAATCTGATACTGAATACTCGATTTCAATGTTATACTATCCGTTCTGACACTGGTTTGAGGTCAAGCACTCAAGATATACCGATAGTATCTTCAATACTCTAATTCCGTGCACCAAGGGTTGCTGTTTGAAATTGCTTCACTAAGAGGTATTAATATTAATTTTCCGCCAACCTTAGCCAGGTATTAATATTTGTCTAATGTTTCTGTGCAGTATTTCTCTCGCAATTGTGAATTATGTTGCTACGGACTTTACATTTTTGGGGTTTCGCCAAAACGGACTTGCTTAGTTCCATTGTCCGTCCAACGTCTGTCCGCTCGCGGAATTACTAAATGTCTCGCGATGGACTTGTGTTATTTCAGTTAAAGTATCTGCCAAAAAAAAAAGAAATCAACGACATTTTCTAAAACTATAAGTTTTCATGTTGGTTGCAAAATTATGGCAAAGGACTAATTTTTTTACTTCAGCATAGTGTGAATATGAAAAGAAAAGTGCAAATATGAAAAGTTAGAAAAATGGCCACTAATTCAACAATATAATTTATGTAAGTATGTGGTTGTTATACATTCTGTAACCATGTAAAATAAGAAAGAATTACTTTCTTGTAAAATAGTTGCTGAAAAAAAAATCCCAAACGAGAAATTAAAAAGTGAAGAACCCCGTAAAATAATATTCACGGGCTAGCTATTTGAATAAATATCAGGGAAAGGACCATTTTTCACCGCACTGGTGATAATAATGACGCTATTTATCAAAGACTCGAAAGGGTGGGTAATTATTAACGTTATATTTGGCGGTCTCGTTTGTTTACTTACGTTTTATGTGCAATATTTTTGCCAGTTAGCGTCGGGACAGTAGGTTATTTCGTGGGCTCGCGGGGATGGCTCCGAATGATTTATTGTTACGTTGAATATGCATGTCGGGATGAAAAATGACGACAAACGTGCGAGTGGTTAGCGTGAGGATGGGTTACGTATAGCGCGCAGCGTCCCGCGCTGAACACGTCACATTGCGGAAGTCGTTAAGAAGATAAATCGGGAATCGCACAAGATCCCCTAATCCTTTTAAAATGGTTAAGACCTACTTTCTTATTTCCCACACGCTGCACTTCAGTGCAGATATTGTCAAATGTATTTTGTTTTCATAAGCGCTATAGCGTTATTTGGAAAGCATTGCTCTCTAAGTCGAGCTACTTATGTATGTATGGAAAATTTGACCGAACTCGTACTGATTTTTAAGCATGTTATTTCGATTTAGAAGTCGTACTATCTCATTTATTTCGGATTCTGTTATAACCACACAGCGTACGACTTAAATGCATTACTAATATATTTTACTATTATAACTAAAAAAAAAGTTCATCTTGTATATTTAATTTGTGAAAAATAGCACTGTACGGATATAATGCAGCGGAATATAGTGAATGAAAAATTAAGATATAACTGAGTTGCACTCATAATGAACAACGATAATAATAACAATGCTTACTCCACTCATAGCCCCACAATAGCATTTTTGTGTTGTGGGTGCCATGGAAACATGCAAGATGTTTACAGAAACACCCACATCCAGAATAGAATTTTAAAGTCATCATTTTGGCTGACCGGGGATCGCATCCGGAATCCCTTGTGTGTCAGACCAGTTTGGTAACCATTCCGCCATGCAGGTCGAATAATTACAGGATCCATGGTGGGTTTATCCTGGCAGTCATCCTATCACGATTAAATTCAGCATTGATTTGGTAACGTGCTTTATCATGTGAAGCTCATGGTACATGACCACTGATGCATGCCCTAAAACATCTTTAACCTCGTTAGAGCTCTTCCTGACGTCGGACCTAGATGCATAGCTACTTCTGAAGACTAAGTTATATATTATATATAAGATATTATTTGTCACAAATAAAGGTTAAATAATTTATCTGTGAGATTGTCGTATCTGGATATGTAGCCGTGACCAATTTAAAATAAAATAAGTTCGATTTTTTTCTATATTTTGGCGTACCTACTCATTTGTTACTCATAAATTTTCATACTAATTAGTACAAAATTACTTAAAAACTTTATGGAACTTTAACCGTTAATTTGCTCACGTTATATCAACAAGTTTGTTTCAACTATAAAGCGCTATGAGATTTAAAGTTTCGATATACGCTTTCGGCAGCGGAAAATCTATAGTAAGACGCTTACGAAGTACACTTAGTACATATAGTTTGCACGTGTACATACATATGTGTGTACGTTCGTAGCTCTTAGAAACAATGGAGGGTAGGTTTAACACGGCTATGTTCACGTGTACCCCAGTTCATTAGTGGAACCACGAGTACATTCTCGCTTAATATACACACTAGCGCTCTAGATTTTTAAATTCGTCTAGTATTTCTTTGTAATTATTATATTTTGTAAAAGAAATTGTTTCACCTTACTAGATATAAGATCAAATAAAGAAATACCATGCAG
>MOOZ01000092.1:2292907-2310264 GCA_002930495.1 Cecropterus lyciades | reverse complement strand
ACCGGATTAACCCTTGCTCGATATGAAAAACAATAACATCCACTGCAGTCAAATGCACTGTAGATTTTCGATTCTAAAGCTTCTTTTGCTGAATAACATTTATGCTAAATAGCGGAGAAAGGTTATTCCCCTGGGAGAATAAGAGAATGTTCGACGAACCCGAGGTCTTAAGATCTTATCCGTATGACATTTTGCACCTTCATTATAATTTAAACATTAACGCCGTTCCATAAAATATATTTATATTCAGGGAAAAGGCGGATAATCGTATAATGATTGGAAACATAATTTTTGTACTAGACAACAAATAGTAGTTTGGATTCTGGCAGTGCAAAATCTAATTTAAGATAAAACGTGGACCAACACACGTATACATTATGTATCTAAAATAACGTATGTTAAGTATATACTTTCTTGCTACGTTTCTTTCAGTATTTCCTGAAAGATGCCACAAATCCTTAAGTAAATACTGAATGAAACGTTCAATAATAATTTTTGAATATTACATATAAATATGGAAACCATGAAAAATTGGTAAATATGTACGTCTATTTTTTTTTAATTAAATTGAAGTCACAGTAGTATGTATTGTATTAATTAGTTTTAACGTTCGTACATAACAATTAGCGTCAATACGGCGCCTAACTGGCCAGATAGGCGCAAGAATGGCTAATTATGTAAGCGCAATCAAACGGTCCTTGATAAACGATGGTATTGTTTTGCCGGTTATTGCGATTCCGTTGCCGAGACACGTTCGGAATAAATTAAACTGCAATTTGGGGGTTTAATATGGAGTGTTGTTCGTGCTATTGGCCTATCGGGCCGGGTGGTGGCGGTGATATGAGCGGCATTCGAATGAGTACACAAAGGCGGTCGGTCGTGCTTGCCCCATCGGTAATGCAGCCAGGCACATGATTGCTACGCGCCACCTAGGGGAATCGCTTTGTTACAGCTGTTTCATGAATTTACTTCACTTCACTATTTAGATTTCGAACGGTACTCATCAATGACATCGGTTTTGCCGCACGAATTTACTGATTCTTAAATTGCTTATTTTTTTTTTTGTACACTATAATTTATTTAAATGTCAGTTTTATTCGTGTTATAGAATTTATCTGAAGCATTTTTCAAACAGTTGATTTTATCTATTATTTATCTTTTGTTACATATTTCTTTATTAATATATGGATACATTTCAGTTTTCCTTATTTTTTATTCAATGCTAGAACTTATCTAAGATATTTTTCAAACAGTATTTTATCTATTGGCTACCTTTTGTTACTTATTTTTATTGATAAATGTTATGACAAAGGTTTGATAATTTTTTTTATTAATCTTGTAAGAGCAATTCCTTCCAAACTATAATAATATTAATTAAACTTGCCTTTTTACTAAATAAACCATACTAGCTACGAATGTTAGTCTTACTATATAATATTTACGTTTAGCAATCGATACCGTGATATCCTGCATATGTGTCGCCATCTCTTAACCGATAGTTAATCTCCATACATATCCCTTAATCCATACATGTACAGTGTCACGTGACATGTGTACTAACGCAGTTACGTAGGCCCAATTTTGGTTATACTGTTAAGCTAAAACGTCTTCTAAGCTTAAGGTCTGGAGATTACGTAGTCAATCAATTACCGTTGAACTGTAGTCTGTGCCTACGTCGTCTATTGTTACCTGTAACCACTACACACTTGCTTGTTCTGCGCAATTACAATCGAATCTCTATCAGCCTTATGAGGTCTGCTACTGAATATAGTCATATAGCCCCCCTAATGGGAGTTTTTGTTTATAAACACTTCAGTTGGCACGCGTGCTGATGACCGCAGCGGGTTTTGATGTTTATTAGACTGATAATGCTGCTATCTCTTGGATTTTGTTTTTTAGTTTCCCCCTTCGACAGTCGCGGGAAGTGTAGGAATTCAAGACCACATTTCACAAATGCCCACAGCGCCAAACCCAATATTAAAGGTAGACTCTTGATCTAATAGATGATTTACGCCTATATTTTACAGGTTGAGGGATTGTAATACAGATTAACTTATTGGAACCGCTTAATCTTATTTCTAAGGTAAATATCTGTGACCAACTGAAGGTAGAACTCCCTATCTATTTGGAGCCATTTATAGACGCCGGGTGCCAAGGCTACTTAATATCGTTGTATTGTTAAGCACGTGAAAGAAAGTTATTTTGAAATGACAGACAGAATTTAGTATTATTTATTTGTAAGAATTGTGAGACGTCGAATATGTATCGACATGTGCTCAGACATCCACATTTCTGAAGTAACTGCTACGAAATAGCGTATTTGCTACGAGTATATTATACAACTAATGAAGTCTACGCGACGTAGCTCTGGCGTAGCACGTCGCAGTCTTGTCTTACGTATCCCAACTGACGCACCTGGTGCTAAGGCTTACATTAATATAGTTAATGTTTAGATAATGTCCTAAACTATTCTCAGTGCTGTATAAGCGTAGTTTGGTATGCCTTGAAAGTTGAAGGAAGGCACGTTTATTTGCTGTGCGTCTACTTTGAAAAGGTACTAGGTTTGATTCCAGGCCCGATATAATTCGAATGTGCTACAATTTAACGTATAAACGTTATACAATTTTTATTAGCAACAGCCAATGAGCAGTCCATCTGATATCAAGACGTAACTGCAGCCTATAGACGTCTACAATGTACCCGAGGTCATCTACGGAGGCGTTGTTACCCTTGAGGACTAAGCCTAAAAGCTACATATCTGAATCTACCTTACAAACCCTTACACTCAGAAGCGCATGACATTATTATTATTAAGCAGATATAGGTGCGTGAGTAGCGCCCCAGGTATCAAATCAAAGCTTTACATACAAACTATACATACTAACATACCTCCCATTTAACTTATCTGTTCAATCATAATTGCTTGGAAACTAATCCTAACAAGACCAGGAAACTAATCAAGCAATGATCAAAGTAGCCTTTGTACTTGCACAAATACAGGTAGTCTTGAGCTGATGTATGTGGCGGTGAAGCACTCATGAATATAGTTAGTGTTTAGTTGATAGTCCGAATCGATGCTATGAGCCGTGTAAGCGCCGCTCAGCGTAATTCTCGGAACGATTCTTCGAATACTAAACGTTAGTTGCCCCAGCGGAAAAGTAATTGTACCTAGGAATGACTATTGTATTCGAGACAAAAAGGAAATCATTTCTACATTGTCGGGACATGTTATCATTTTTATCATTTTGGTTTGTCCATTTTTAAATAGAAGTATGATTTAACTCAAAATAAATCTTAATATTAAATTTTATGAATACATATACAAAAGTAATGACGTCATTAAAGTGACATTTTACGGGTAATCAAATTTTTTGTTGTAAAAATCGATGGAATGCATTAATAATCTTAAAATCCTCTTTTCCTTTCCTGATTTGATTTAGTATCTATATTATCAACGAAACAGGGAGTAAGGTATGAAGCCTTATGTCATCCTGAAATAATGTACACCACAGCCAATAATGACCAAACATAACACGATTAAACTCTTCTGTGTTTAATACTGTTATGTTAGGCAGTTAGATTTGACGATCTCAACTCGAAGGGTTTAATTGCCTTAAAAGTGTTAAGCGCTTTAAAACAAAAAATGTGAAAATAATTATAATTACCACTCATTTAATACCTCCGAATTTTTTTTCTAAGTATTACGCCTCTAAAACATAGATATATATAGAGGAACTTCCATTTACTATTTACAGTAAAGCAGGAGAGCCCAAAATGTACTATTTTATGATTACTCAACTTTACACGTAGTGAAAAATTTTATAATTTATTTTTGCATGAAAACTCGAAATAAGAACAAAAACTCTCCAGAATATTTCAGTTTCAATGTTTGAGTAGGCGAAGCTTACTGGAACTGTATACGATGTTTAAGCAGCTGGAATAAGACCCTCCGTTATGTTTTTAAAAATATTCTTATGAAAAGCATTTTCTTTATCTTTAGATAATAAATTGTTAACATTAATTTGAATGGCGCCGTGATGAATAGGCGAAGAAATCGACGATAGAAATTTAATAAGCGACGTGTAAAATATTAAATATGAATGAAATTTGTACAAAAATGTGATCCCGGTTTGGTATATGGTTGAAATATTTTTATTAAAAGCAAAATGAAGACGCTTGTTGAATTTATATAGCAAGTCGCTATTGAAACCTTTTTGGTTTGACAAGTTGGTATCACGTTAGAATGTTTAATAACTTCTTCGGTAAGTGGATAAGTATTTTTTGTTTGTATACGTAACAAGTAGTCACGATGTCCACTGTCAGTTAATTGTGAATTTGATCGGTTTTGTGATTCAATAAGACTACGTAATAGCATTTTTGGTTTGTACGTAACAAAAAAGCAAGAAGTCAATTGACATTATCTAAATTTTCGTCTATTATTATTGTTTAATAGTTACCGAATTATAAATTCCGTGTAAAATATAAATTCCGGATGGACTCCGGGATTTAGATCACATTAAAAATACCTTTCCCACAACATTCAGACCGAAACAGCATTACAGGCACTGCAGCAAAGGAGCTAAGTACTTCCGCAGTCGAACAGAGTTCTTCCAAATGAAATTTAGCTCTGAGCGGTAAGAAAGCCAGGAAGTGTGCCGACGCGGATGCATTTCGTTACGTTTATAGTGCAATAACGCACCTGTGACTGCAATGACCGTTTTGCGACTAGCATATTGCTCTCACAGTACATTTTATTTTTATCCGAAGCGCTTACAGCTCTGTTGGGTGGACCTATCGCAATCTATTTTTTAAGCTACGTTGATAAGTTGTAATAAAAACGTTTCCTAATAATTTAAATTTCGGCACGCTATGTGTGAAGGTTTATAATGTAGAGATAGCGTATGAGCCACTTACTACCAAAGTAGTAAGGGGCCACTGCTTCCCATTGAAATCTTATCAAGCCAAGATACACATTACGACACATTTATTTTTCATAAAACAGCGAGTACAGACCTTACTACTTACTAAATAAAGTATATATTTATAAAAAGAAAGTTTTATATGATAAAATTAATTAATTGTAGTAATTTAATAGTTTTAGCTTTATTATTTTCAGCTCTGCGGTGATTAGTGGAAAGGGAGTAGGCAAACTTTTGATTTTATATAAATAGAAGATTACTTATTTAGGTAATCTCCTATTTATGCTGAATACCTGAAGTACTTTCACCTTAGAACTTGTGGGATTATCTGAAAGTTAATTACGATTTTGCTTCCACCTCAATACTTCGTTCAACAAAAACATAAAAGTAAATTTCTAATCTTTGTACGAGCTTCAACTTTACATAAAGAGTTTGTTTCTTAATAATAATTCCAAGTTCTTTACTAATTCCTCTCTTGAGAACTGCCGAGCCATTCCGCGGTAACATCCTTTTCCAGTTTAATTTATTCTCTTTTTTACTATGTTCAATATTCATTCCGATTTTCGTCGAGCAGACATTAAAATTCATAACTCGGCTATTATACCCGTCAACATCTGCCGCCTCCCGGAGGTTATTATCTCGGACTCTGAGAAATGCATTCATTAATCTGAGTGTAAAATAACCCACATACAGAATGCCTACTCAATTGGCGGTCGAACAACAGTTATTTTAACGTCAGAAAACTAATATTATAAATGATTGCCAAAACATTTTTAGAATTTTTGATATTTAAAACAATTAAGGTTAGTTTTCCTACTAGTTAGCGAGATTCAAATCAATAATCAATACTAAACGAAAGGTTGATTGGTACGACAATTTTTTTGTGAGAGTTTGTGTCGAGTGAGATTTAATTAAGGATATATTTTTATTGTTAAATAAGAACAACGACCGTATGTCTCTATATTTTATTTCATTATCTTACACACGTTTTTCCACTTGCTTGAAGCGGGCACACATTGGAATCTTAAGGCCCGCTGGCAATTTCGTCTTAAAAACTGAGCTGAGCTACGGAAGTTATATTGAATCTTGTATACATATGTTTATGTGAAAAGATGGCAGAACCAAAATTAGACGCTATTTATAATTCAAGAAATTCTGCTAAGTACGATGTACGTAAATTTTATTAAATATAAATGCAATAAAATGTTCTTCTGTTATAAAAAAAGCTTAAAACAATTTTAAAAACATACTTTTTGGAAACTTATTTTTTTCGTATTTTCAGAGATTCACTTGATACTGACACTTGATATTCACTTGATAAAAATAATTTGTCAGTGGTGGGTATACATAATATTATTTTTAGAATAACGCTATTTAATTAATTATGTATTGTCACCCAAACCCAACGTGTTGGCAAAATTTCCGCTCAATAGGCCCCGGGCAATTTAATCAAAATTTCCTTTCAAGATTTGTAAACATACATACATATGTAAAGTTAAACAAAAGCTTATAACCCTTATTTTCATGGCCTAGGATATCCTACATCGTGAGTCCAACTGACATACAGGCCTTCAGTCAGGACCCCCGTTTCTGTAGGTCTGTTCTGTAGTCAGATATCTATAGACGACTGACATAAATTGATAACATGTCATCAGGAGAACGCAACTTGTTTGCTATTTCAATTCTATATACAATTTCATGTTTACAAGCCAGAGATCGAATCTTCAACAATCAGTTGGTTGTTCCTAATTGATTCATTGTAGTAATAAGCACCTTGGTCATGCTAAGCTAATTTTATTAGCATTTAGCTTTTCCAAAGATCGTCGGATCTTACAAACAAATGTTTATACAAAAAGCAGTAACAATTATATTTGCCTCGAACATGCTGTTCCCGAGTGACACTTTACAGTTTCTTCAGCCAGTGATACTTCACAGCTACTCTCAGGGCGTTATAACGTATAAAATGATGCTGCAATATTTATATCCAGGAATAAATACAACGACTCAGTACTTAAATAAAATTGAAGTATCTACTTGTAGGCAAATACTGAATAACTGGTATTATTTACCACAACCAGCATTAAGTAACACAGCAGTAGACACATTACTTTTGCACACACTGTACTTTTTCGGACATTTTAGTAAGTATATTTTTAATTTCACATGATGTCTTAAATTCATTGAAATGACTGATTCGCCCGGAGGTAGAGAACTTTACATTCAAAACATAGGGTTCGTCGGTGAAACAAAAATCGTATCGCATACGGGTAAAGCCGGTGAAGACAGCCGTTACGAAATAAATTACATAACATTTACAAACACTTCATCCTCGTGAAAATTGATTAATCCGCGTTGGATTTTTAATGCCGCGGGTTGCTCATCATTTACGGATATTACTTCCATTTCGTTTAACCTATTCGTTTTCTTATTCACCACATGACAATGCATGTATTGGAGCATGTTTTAATTCCATGTTCGTTTTAAGATTATGACTAAACACAGCGTGGTTTATTATTTCATTTATGCCGCTGTTGCCTTGTTTCTGTTCTTTATAGGCCAATAAATTAATGTTATTTTCCAGTACTTTTTTGTACTCGTAAATTGGAATGTTCCATTTAGGCACATTACTGTTGTGCCTAAATGGAACTCATGATTCATTTGATATTTTTTTATATAGTACGGATGTAGCAAACGAGCCTGCAGCCTACCTGATGGTAAATGGCTACTGCCGCCCATGGACATTTGTAATCAACCCTAGGTAAGATCAAAGTCCCACCTAAGGTTGGCCACAGATGCGTTGCTACCCCTGAGGACTCAGATGCCTAGAACTAGAATGCCTCGGAAAAGTAAGTCTCCCTTACCACACCCTTCAGACCAGAACACAACAGCGCATAACACTGCTGTTATTAGGCAGAAATAGGAGTGGCGGTGGTGCTTCCGGAGACCAACCACAAAGTGTTTTTCTATGATTCTCATTATTATATCGGGATATATTTATAAAAATTAAATTGTTTTTAAAAGTACTTTAAAACTAAAATAGTACCTACACAGTACAGTCTCATAATTATTGGTTAAATGAATAATATATAATCACATGAAGAGATCGTTCTTAATTGTACAACTCGAATTTAAATATCTCTATGTATAGAATAATTGGCAAATTATTATTACACAAAGTTAAAATAAGCTATGTATCATGAATATTTATCGTGGAGGTATTTAATCTGAAACAAGTAGTGCGAAACAGGTGGCGTATTTCCGTCGAGATTGTAGTAAATCAGTGCAGGTGCTGCAATTGTACTAGAAATGGATTTAATTTTGATTAGAATCTTGAATCCAACATTGCTACAACTTCTGCTTGGCAGAGAATACCGGGGACCGAGGTATCGTACCGATTCTCTGGATCTAAGATCATTATTTATTAATGTAAATGAATTGTATTCGAATAACTTAACTTTTATGTAAAATAACAAATATTAATTTCTTACTTTTGTACCATTTCCGTATCTATTTAATATGTATCTAATAAAATTATTTATCGTTTGTTAACCCTTTCAAAAGTAATTTTAAGCCAAAGTAATAAAAATCCTTTACTTAACTACTTAACTTTGAAGGTTAATAGACGTAACAGGATGGAAGTACCCATTTTAATGTTTAATTAATGCGCGAATTAACATAATTTTTGTGTGATGAACCGTTTGAAACGTCATAAACATTTTAAAAAGGCTGAGAAATTTTATTACGTATCTACTGTCATAAAATATGAAGATTCTTGGTTATTTAATAAATTTACTACATACGATTAGTAAAACGCTTAAAACGCTTTCTACACTAATAGCCTCACAGTAGGATTATCTCCTGTGTCGTGGGTACCATGGACACACAAAGACGAATAAACAAACACCCAGACCCAGAACAGAAATCTAAACTTATCATTCAGATGTTTATCTAGCCGGGGATCGAACCCTGGACCCACTGCATGTCAGACCGGTATGGAGACCTCTCCGCCACGCGGGTCGTCAAATTAGTGTTGTGCTACAAGGTATAAATCTGGTACATTTCAATTTTTAAGTAGTTATTTAATTGGTTTGTGTACAATGAACAATACAATAAAACCATTTGTTTTCAATACAATCACGTTAACTTCAATATGCTGTTTATAGATCCCGTCTGGATAGTAGATATTTACGATGTCTAGCAGTACAGCCACAAGTATCTATTGGCGTGTGTGATACGGCTAAGAGAATTGTTTTATATATTGGAGTGGTATTTTATCGCTTGGTCGCGTCTCTCGTCTCCAGGCCGCATGGTCGCTTGCGATAAATTAATGTTGGCAGCTTAGAGACCCGCCCACGAGTGTCGACAACTTAGACATTGTTGATGTTTGCTTACAAGGTAAATGGAATAAGTAAAGACTTTCGGCAAACCATTACTGAATTTATTATGATTGAGAATTTTCTTGTAACTTCATATTAAAAATTGTTATGATTATTTTCGTCAAATAATCAAATAAGTCAAAGAGAGAGAGATTGACACTCAACATTGTAACTTTAGGCAACTTATTAACGAGGCCGATAAAGAGTGAGCAATTGTTTATATAGTTAAGTAAACAGTTCTGGAAGTGTTTATATCTGTCGGAGTCAAATATTGACGATACATGACGAAACTGTTCAAATTGAAACATATTTGACCGAAGTAAGCTAAAGTTGTACTAAAGTAAAGTTGTATTTGTCGATGTAAATATATATACGCTCATAAACTGGAACAGCTGTCCTTTTCGCGTCATAAAGCTATATCTCCAGCTATTATTATTGATTGTAGTCTTATTACAAGATATATTTGCTTTGGCAGCTCACCCAACCACGGGCATTGTCGTAAACAGTCGGGGCGGCTGGCACGGACCGCCTCGTAAATAAGACGCGGAGCGACGATCGCCCTTGCCTCGGGCACGTTAACTAGCTGTATTGTGCTATTATTGTACCACCCAGTCATGTATTACATCATCCAATGACCCATTGCTAGATGATACTTTCGGGATTTCTTGTATGGGGTTGTTTACTATTTTATTATGAAATTAAAGTAGCAGTCTCTCTGACTGCAACCAACTCCACATATAACAGAGGTGGTAGAAACAGTGTAGTTCGACCGGGGAGGTACCACCGCCATACTTCTTTCTAGCGTCAAACAGTTCTTGTGTTTCGTTGGAAGGGTGAGTTTGCTCGTTTATTTTTGCAGGAAAAGCAACGTATCTGTGATTGACTTCAAATAGAATCCCTGTTTTATATGAAGTTGTTTACCGATGTCCATGGGCGGCATTAACTACTTACCATCAGGTGGACTGCATGCTACTTCTACCTTATAAAAACAAATCCAAATTACATTTGCCACAACTAAAGATTAAAAGGATCGTCTCGTATTTATATCAGCTTATTACACCCTTCAAATGAAACGCATGAACTACTTCATGTTAAAAATAGAAGTGACAGTGGTACCTTCACATTCAAAACGTACTGGTTCTATCCTTTAATGTTAGTTGGTGACTGCCGTTAACACCTGTTAGATTTGAAGTTCTTGCGATCGGTCATTAATACGTTGCTATCCCTGAGGTTTATGTTGAACGACTCGTATAAGAATCCTTTCCTTATCACGCCCTTAAACCGTTGAATACAGCTTTGATCACGGTTACCGGGTGGAAATAAAAGTAACTGATTTTCCTTGTCGAGTACGATTTTTGAAATAAGTACTACTAAATCACGCTTGTGGCGTGTAAGGAGAAATTGATCAGAGTATGTTTCCAGTAAGTAATGGATATGTCCCGAATGGATTCCGGAGGTTGCGTTCAGAAACGATGAAATTTAAATAGGGTTTTTAAGAAGATTCAGGAAATAAATCAAAATCGTATGGAAAATTGTATTACAGAGAACAATCGAAAAGCCAGAATCATGTTAAAGAATTAAAAAAAAACGCTTATGATCGCGGCAACTTGATAAACATGTGTATCATATTTTGAACTATTCAACTAAGAATAATTATAAACTCAGAACAACGTTAAAGTATTACAAGAAATTAGCTTATGATCATAGCACATTGACAAACATGTATATCATATTTTGAACGATCCGACTTCTAAAAAGTATAAATATACCTGCATAAGAAGTCAAATACAATCGACAGATACCTTGCCGACTCCGGCACTAGATCGCACTAGAGACCCAATTTAATTAATATCTAAATGCAACGAGAAACGGAACTTCGTGAAATGATAAACGTGTTGAATTTCTTCAAGTATTTGTTTCATGCTATGCGCAGTTCGATATTGGTGAGTTTCATAACTTTGAGAACATTATTGGTGACTCAGAGATACAGATTTTCTAAAAATTGTTTCTACACTTGTATTCGGCCTTCCCACGTTCTTCAAACCAGAATATAGCAGCGTTTAACACTGCTGTTATTAGTCAGAAATAGGTGATACCATCTGTGTCTAAGCATCAAGAGTTCTGTTAAACTTACAGTGCCTGATTGATGAATTTGTGCTGTATGTGCTTCTTCTGTCTTGTTATCAGGCAGATATCAATGAATTAACTGTTACAACTGCCCTAACAGTGGCATATTGAAATAATCGCGTGCTGCGTCAACTAATCTCGTACTCGAACCTTAATATTTTACAATAACATAAAATGAGATAACAACCCAATAAAATGTGTTTATAAATCCATGTAAAAATCATTGTTTATAACATTTAATAAACTTGGTAGACAAAACCTTATCTGAATACGATTTTGAAATGGCTTTAGTTGTCTCAACAAAATTAAAGTTGTTTAAATATTTGTACGAAAATCATTGTTTGTGTCTACTACTTTTTGTAGCTATCTACATAAATTCGCAAGTAAAATATTGTCTCAATAATAAATTTCATTCAAATCGTTAGAGGTGAATTATTAAAATGTTGGAGTTCGAATTCGGATCTAGAATTGGAATAAGAGAGAGCTAGAAGAAGCTTGCGATGCTAGGCAAAGAACCATGCTCTAACTGTCCATGTTCTTTATACTGTTTGCCTATAACGCACTTTCTGATTATTTCATGTGTTATCACACATAAGAACGTCTTACTATATTATACTATAATATTATTAAGATGAGAGTTTAGGAGGATGGATGAATATTTGTTACTGTTTCGAGCAACAACAGCGGATCTAATATGAATAAATTTGACGGAAAGATAGATTATTACCTGGTCTAACACCAGGAAGACATACTCTTCCGAGGCATTTCATCTCAGTCGTCTTGGTTAACACGACCTGAGCTGGCGGAACTGCGGAAAGAAGCCAGTTAATTGTAATTAAATCAGTGTTACCGTATCCGTCTTCAACAGAAACTCTGTACCTACCGTTGTTTAAACGTGTACATATGTTAATACAATAAATGTTTAAATTTCGTGATAATATTTTTACTATTTCACTTGCATTTGAACCTAATTCCTGTTTATATTCAGGAAAATTGCTTATCTCACCGTGGACTGCATAACATTGCTAACAGTTACATGATAACTGTTATAGCAAACAAGCGCTAAGTTTGGGCGTATAGCTTTAGACACGTATTTTATTGAAATATATGGATTAATTCATGATTTTTCTAAACTTTGAGCTATTCAAAGGTTTAAGAATACCTTAATTTTAGTTATAAACAAAATTCTAAGTTAACTAATTTGAGAAACTCGCTACAATAGTCGCTTTTGTACTGAATAGAAATCATTTACAACTTTGAAAATTCCAAGTTTGTAGATAAAGAAAATGAGTTTTACACGATTTGTATCTGGTAACAATGACGCTAACTCTGTAATATTCGGGTTTTCTCGTTAATTAACCAAAAATTCTACGAGGCAAATAACATTAAGGCAGCTAACGAACCATTATTATAAAGTTTGTTTAAGTAGCGATGGGGTCGAATTTTCCCATAATAATAAGCTTGCCAAAACGGTTGTTACAGTCATGCTATCTTGTAAAATCATTTTTGGGGTTTCCTATACAAAATATATAAAAAATATCTCTTTAACTGTATAGAATTAAACGCTTTCTACATTCACAGCCCCACAGTAGGATTTTCTCCTGTGTCGTGGGTAGGCCACACAAAGACGAATACACAAATAACCAGACCCAGAATAGAAATCTAATCAGAACAGAAACCTGGGACCCACTGCGTGTCATACCGGTATGATCGCTCCACCACGTGGGTCGTCCATTTAATTGATTTTATTCAAGAATTGACTTTATTACTTGCTTGACTCTACTACTTTATTTCAGTGTGTATTACGATGGTCGCTAAAGCAACAAATCTATAATATTTTAACTAAAATTCATTAAAAATTAAAATAGATACAAATATAAAAACTTTATATTTTATGGCATTTCTGGGTTTATCTCTTGGACTGTAAAAAATAGATACATTAAATATTCAAAATAGCTGTTATGATTACAAATACTAAAAAATTGAGAAGTTAAAAATCTCATGATACGTAATATTTCTTGTGTGAATTCGACTTTAACTTGACTATTTCTATTACAGTTTCGAGAACTACTTTCATGGTATCAAATTCTAAATTCAACTGGTGACACCGCAATTTCGAATGGGGAGATGAAATTGACTGTTATGTGTGAGGACTTAGCTACTTGAACTTAGCAGTATTTTGGAAACACACTGACCTGGACTTGTTCTCATTTTAATTTAATCAAGAGACTTTAAGGAGGTTGGTATTTTACCAAATAGTGTTCCAAAAAAAAATGTTGATGCGATAAACCATGTCGACCTGTTTACTTAGTTTTCAAAACTACACGCGGTAGTACTAACGTCCTACAGTTTTGTCAGTACAAAAAAGTAACTTTGTTAAAAATATTAAAGCAAGAATCCGACTGCTTAGAAACGATTCTTTGTTTTTATAATGATATATTTTCCTATAGATATATAGTCGCCCGTTTCCATAAAAATTATATAGCCTATGTCATGTTTCCGATCCGGTGGTAGTGTAAGAAAAAATATTTTAAATGACAATTTGTAAGTGCCCCCGTAGGCCTATGCAAAATAAAGACATTTCATTTAATTTCATTTCATTTCACTCTGCAAACTGAAATTATTCTAACGATATGTCATATGACACAATCCGTCAAGCCGTTTGGGCTGTAGCGCATGCCAAAGAACTGGACATACATACATACATTCATACATAAGCTCGAAAAACATTACCCTCCTTAGAAGGAGAACTGGGTTGGAACCCATTTGGGTAAAAATACCTTTTAATTTATTAGTGATGGTACTGACGTTATTATTACAAATATGATCACATAATACAATGCGGTAAACTTATCGAAGTTACACGAGAAAAGATTCTTCATGCAGGTTATTATCATCTATTTTTAAAAAGCACAGGGTGCGGGAATAGTTCAGTAGTGCTTTTATTCACCCGCTGTGTCAGAGTGTCGGCATAGCAGCGGTCTCTAATAAATTTCATTTCCTCCAAGAGATCGACCTAACTGCATTCTTTGTCCAATAGTAACTTGATATTCGGTTAACCTACATTTCCCCGGAGCCATAGTAGGCTACTCGTAGTTTAAATTGTAGCCAAGACTTATCTAAAAGTTAAAGTTGGGAAGTCTATGAGTAATAGTAGTTTAATCTCGAGTGCTTTTAATTTATGTACTTACATTTAGTGATTTAAGACTTGTTGAGAACTTTGCACTTCTATTAATGCGTCGAATTCGATTGATACAATCACGTGCAATTTTTTATACAAACAACCAGTTTTGTTTTTGATTTTTTAGTATCAACAACATTTTTTGTATACACTCTATCTGCAATCGTCGAAATTTGCATTCCCTTTGCATTTTTCATATTTCGTAATCGACTGGGAAGTGAAACTAGTTTTGAATTAAAACGCTTGAAATAGTAGTACTGGCGCATTAATAGAGACTCGACGGGTACTTGATTGGTTTTTTTCACCATTTCGTCTCTAGAGACCCACTTTACGTTTTATTTTTCTCCTCTTAGTCTTTTTAATTTGAGATGTTATAATTGAATATAGATTTGATACCTGATATTCAAATTAACTTAATTGTGCATGTATTATTTATTTGCGATAACTTTTGGGCTTACTTTATTCGTATCCATAAACCAATATATGTTAATGTTATTTGTTGTATTTTTTAAAGTCTTTCTAAAAACAATTTAAATAGTAGTATAAATGTAGTATAAGCTATACCAGTTAATCCATTTGTAAGTTTTTCGACTTCATTTTCAGACTCAATACATTGCTATATTGTTTTTGGGAATCGTTTTTTATAAATACAGTAAACAAATATGCCTCCCACTTGATGGTAAGTAATCATTTTCATTTATGGACACCTGTTATGGACCTCAAATAGGTTGATCCCAGGAGTAAGGTTGATTGCAGATGTCTGACTGAAAACGAATTTTAAAATACTTTATAGTACGAGTAGTGTCCCCTTAAACATAACACTTTGGGGGATAAATAAATATAGGGAGGTTCACCAGTTGTACCTCCTTTAAAGTCGCTCAGGTTATAGATGGCAAATAAATGTGAAATGAATCTAATACGAACGCGATTTCATTAAATCTTTTCTTAAACAAAATGGACAAAAACTAGCTTTGCTTGGAATTTAGACAACCTTCTATTGCGAGATTTTTAATTAAATCTTGCTTTGATCAAGGAAATGGAATGTTTCTTCGGTAAAATGATTAAAACCACAATAAAACAATTGCCGTTTTATCCGGTTTTTTCTTAAGCTTGACCCTTTTGTTTTATTTATATTATATCTTAAGCGATAGTATGATAAACATTAATTTAATATGTATTATAATATATTAAATAATCAAACCATACGACATATTGACACCACGTACTTTAATTACGATGTACGAAAAATCCTGAAATAAATTTTGCAAACATTTAGAATTTCGCGTCGGGATTTTTAAATGAAAAACTCAGTGAAAACTTTCAATTAAGGGAAGCATGCGTTGAAAAACAAGTCATCTTCAAAAACAGGAATTTGAGCCGTCAACTCCGGCTAGGTCCTGGAAGTTCTGTCTAGCTGACGTATGTATTACCCCGCTGCATACGACTGGGCGAAAAAGAAAAACCTACGAGCGAAACTGTACAATAGCTTGCTATTTCTGTCCTTTTACGTAGTCGCAAATAAAATAAAAGCTATTATTTTGTAACGTTATTTTACAGTGAAGATAGAGCACTAGCGTTGAAACTGTAACTTAATAAGCGCGAGGTTGTTAACATAATATTGAATTATATTACCTATATTTTGTTCGAGCATCGTATATCCTGATTCAGAAAGCGGGTATCATTTCAAATACCTGTCCTATTGGTCAGCAACATAGTTTTCATTTATTGGAACTTTAAGTTATAAATATCTGAGTTTTCACTGTTATTATTATATAAATTAATCCACAGGTCATATAGATTGAAAGGGTCGTAAGATTGGTCATTATCTGAAGACGAACAATCTTAGTCTTAATTTTAAAGGAACAGTTTTGGTTAAAAAAGGACTAGCAAATTCCAGTTTCGTGTATATCCATTAAGTATTCTCCGCTCGTTTGGGTTTTGTCATTTGGCGTATTGAAATTGTTGCGACGAGTGCTTATTCGTTTGAGCAATATCAATTAAGGTCGCGACGTGCCGGCGATAGACCGCCGCCCGCCCTCGCCTACGCTTGCGAATTCAAATTGCAAAATATCGGACGTGACACTGACAAGCGTAGAATACTCCCGTTTACAATATCATTCATATAGTTTCAAAAGTGATAGACTCTGCATGTTTTTAGTATGTGTGCACTGTCGCTGCATATTGCTAGTAGTGGACTGCTGTTTTTGAATTAAAACTTCCTTAGGAGTATTGGACATTTTTGAGATGGGGAAAAATCATTGATCTCACGACACTTACCGTAACCGATACCTGTGTATGTACATTATATTGATTATGTATGTATATAGACACACATGCATGTTGGCATTTTTTTAAGTTTTTACTTCTGTCGACAGTCCTCATGACTGCGTCCGAGATTTTAGTTTAAAAGGTGTGATACTTTCGTAATTTATAATGCTAGGATTCTTATTTTTTGGTTCCTCGGTACTTGTAATAAATCTTTGAATGATTTGTAGCAATAGGTTTTGTATAAACCGCGCGGCGACCCGCGTGGCGGAGCGGTCACAATACCGGTCTGACACGCAGTGGGTCCCGGGTTTGATCCCCGGCCAGATAGACATCTGAATGATGAGTTTAGATTTCTGTTCTGGGTCTGGGTGTTTGTGTATTCGTCTTTGTATGTCCATGGCACCCACGACACGGGAGAAAATCCTACTGTGGGGCTATGAGTGTAGAAAGCGTTTATGTTTATAAATTAGAGTGATAGGTTCATTT
>MOOZ01000092.1:2273918-2286439 GCA_002930495.1 Cecropterus lyciades | reverse complement strand
CCACACCCTTCAGACCAGAACACAACAGCGCACAACACTGCTGTTATTAGGCAGAAATAGGTGTGGCGGTGGTGTTTCCGGAGTCGAACCTCAAAGAGTTCTACCACCTTCAAATTTATAATACTGGTATCGAAAATACCAGATATATCATTAAAAAGTGGCCGAGCTACTCGTGGTTCGACTGACGAAGAATGTTCTGGCTCTGGTTTGACGGGTTAGAGATACCCATGCTTGGCATCTCAACTTAGTTCTCAGGCTTATCAACACATCTGTAATATTCCCGTTATCTTATTTATTTGATTATTTGATATAAAATATAAAAAGAAATGAAACTTGCCCAAATAGAGCAGTTATTATAAATATTAAATTCGTCATATACAATAATAATTATTAATTGTAGGTATTGCCGAAACCTAATGTTCTCATTAACATCAAATGATCAAATGGATGATCATTTCATTAATATGCGATACTTGCTCGTGGTTTATGTGGGAAAATTTTACACCACTATATTATTGAAATGACTATGTGTCAACTGTTGGTTTATCTGCTTACAGATAATGGTAGCTCCAATAACATTTGAGTCAATAGTCACGCATTAAACACATACTCATTATTTCTTTTAAAAGCTATTTATTCAAAACTTGTAATCTAAGTTATTCATTATTAAGGGTTTCAGTAATTCCAGTTGAAATTATGTATATATCAATACCTATTTAAAAAAAACGCTTTTTACTACTCAAAGCCCCACACTAGGATTTTCTCCTGTGTCGTGGGTGCCATGGATACACAAAGACCATTACAAAAACACCCAGACCCAGAACAGAAATCTAAATCCATCATTCAGGATGTCTGTCTGGGAACGAACCCGGAACCCACTACGCGTCAGACTAGCATGGTGACCGCTCTTCCACGCGGGTCATCATTATCGATACATTACGTGTATGTAAGTATTATACAAACACATTAACCGTAGATCAAAGCAAAACAAAGTTTACAGCTTGTTTATTTGTTGGATCGAAAAGGGATTTAACAAATGGTATATTGAACGCATGTTTCACTAAAATGCTGATAATATTGAGGTTACTCGATACAATCTAGCAGTGGGAGTATTTGTGCGTGGTCTTACCCAGAATAAACAACGATACACGATACGATACTGCCTAAATGTTTTGTTCGCAGCTTTTCTTAAGTTATTGTTATAAATGAGCTCGTTTTCGAAAGCGTAATGAACCAAGAATGCGTTTATCGTATCAACCTACTCTGAGATCGCGATTAAGTTAAAATATTGCCCTTACGGAGTCAGACCCTCTCCACCACGCTACACATACTTAATAATTTTTGTACTGAATAACATAAAGCGTGTAAAAATATTTTATATTTGCGCCTTGTTATAATTGCGTGAAAAAATGTGAAAATATAAGATCGACTCGTATGTGTGGGTTTACATTTCTTATTCATTTCAATTGAAACTAAAATTTAGATCAATGGAAATCGATGCAATAATATCTGATTAGTTATATCTGGATGGTCACTCGATGATCAGGGCAAAACTAAAAAGCTCGGTTGAATAACTGAAATGTGTAGTAAATACGTAAGGCGCCACCGTGGACGCTCTCCGAACAAAAATTTGAGAACACAAACGCTTGCTCTCCTTTCGTGCTCGTTAACGAAACGATAAATAATGATTCGGACGTCGCCACTACTGCCAGCTTTGTTCGCCCGTCATATTTTTCGTAGAAAACGGCTGGCGTTTCGGCTGTGATTTCCTCCAAGATGGTCGACTCTGTACGCACAAAATCCGTAATTTCGGCCGAGTTTTGGAAACTTTCTACTCCAGTATAATAACAAACGTTCGTTTCGGACGGAGTTCATAATAAATGATCGATTTGACTATTAAACATGCTTGAGATTGGTTTCTTTTAAGATAGCAAAATGGCTAAGTATTCACGAACGGATCTAAAAAATATTTAAGGATCGTGCAGAATAACCTTCCACGCCTGGTCTACTGGAAATAGTATCCGTAACTATAATAAATTTTTATTTTTAGGAATATCGCATAGCTTGCGAACTAGTCGGAATAATATAGGATGTATAGTATACTAAAGCTATAGCTTAAGTATACTTAAGCTATAGCTTTAGGTATACGACTAGAAAATATAATATAAGAAATAAAATAGACATGTAGTATAAGTATATTAATACAAACAAAACAAGAACATGATTTCTTCATTTAGCAACGTTCAAATAGGCATATTAGCGGAGGAAATGGAAGAAAGAAACTTAAATTTCTATTCATACGTTAATCATTAGCATCCTTCGATATTTTGTAAACGTATCATTCGCCTGTTTATGGGTTGATTGACGTTTCGATTAAAAGTTGTAAATTTAACCTTAATACCTGTATCTGCTGCCGACTGAAAACGATTGAGGCCAGAAGTACTAGTGTTGCTTATGTGTACAACAAGGTACTAAGTGATATATGTGGAAGTTTCATATGTAATAAGTTATTGCGCGACTGAGCTTTCCGGATATCTGAAAGTTTTAAATGAGATTGCGTTGAATGGTGATACAAAAAAGAATTATTTTAATGAATCGAGTAAAAAGGTTTTTTCTTAAAAGCTGTCGGGATAAACATAGAAATTAAATCGTTCTCTGAATAGGAAACTTAATCTAAATTGTCGGAGCTGTTTCGCGACCAATTACGTACAAAAATTGCTCGCCAATTTAATAATATTTTGATATTGGGAAGCGTAGAACGTTTACTATTCATGCCTAGATTACTCAATTATGATTAATCATAGAATAGAATCTTTCAAAATTACTAATACACATAAAGATATATTCTGGTTTACTTCAATCAATCAATTTATCCATTTATTTAATCCATACAGCATACAGGTCCACTGCTGGACATAGTCTACTTCCTTCCTCATCCCTCATCAAAATCTTCCATTTCTTTAAGATATTCCGTTGTTCCTTAACGGCGCACGCCTACTTTTGAATTATGGTAGCATATATATATCTTCTGTGTTTCATTTTGAAGGGTGGAGTATACGTGAGGCATTTTAACTTGTGCTCCAAGCTACTTCATCCGTGATCGTCCTACTCTTGGTCCCTCATGGTCCTGGTCGTTGAACTGCTGTCCTATTCGGAGTCTATTAGACATGTCTTTTCACGGCTATTGCTACTTCTGCTCTTTTTTATTGACTACATTACTAAAAATACTTTTGATATCCCTTATTTAACCAGACTTATCATATAATATATCATTCTTTGTTTCAGGTAAGCAGAACTGACTACATATAAAGCGTCGGGAACTGGCAGGTGAAAATAAAATTTTATAGGTAAGTGTCTGTAGCATTCTCTAGCAATAGGTGTCGTTTTTGAAGTGTTACATATTTGAACTCGTTACAATATACTTTTTATATAATATATCTTTCGACTTATTGATTTTAGAATTGACATTCACGGGTCTGTGATCGTCTAGAACCACTATTTGCGGAGGAAATAAAGCTTCGCTGCTTGCTTTATCCGCTTTACAATGTTGAGTTCTCCGAGCAATTATTCAATTTGACGCATTCGTCACTTTCGTGTTTCTTTACACTCGTATCACTCGTGGAAGGATAAAGATCACATTATGGTCCTGTATGGTCCTTACACGCAACTTTACACAAAACTTGTGATTAAATTAGCGTACATTATTTTCGGACGTATTATTTAATAAAAGCACAAACGTACAAGTAATACAAACATTTTCATAATGCAAGCAATTATAACAAAGCAAGTTATGTATTAATTTACTTTGAGAATTTGTGTGGTGTTACTTGCCAAATTAAACTATAAAACCTACAGTATAATTTCACAATAAATTACATTTTAGCGAAATATGCAAAACCTTAATCTAGTAAATGAGTACTCTTAAGCCGAGGACGACCAAATGTCCCCTGCCGTAGTATTTTTCTTCCTACGGCAGATTTTCTTGGGACAATTTCCTCGATTCCCAAAGGATATTCCCGCCAGACCGTGTGATTAAGTTCCACAAAAATGTTTTAGTTTGATTGGCAAGTACATAACAACCGGGTAATAACTTTTCTTCGCAAAATTCGACACGCTCGACTAAAGTACGAATAAAACATTTATCTATAATTCAGATGTCAGAAACTTATTGTACAATGTAGATACACTTTTCTTTATGTATTACAACTTTTTATCGTCCTACTGTAAATATTCATATACAGTTTGCAAAAAATTAAAAAAAAATCTGCCTTCAGCGAAAAAAGGCGTTATGTATGTTTTACACATACAAATTGTAGCTTGAGATATACATTTTTACATCTAAATTATATTTTTAGGTATTTGTTAGGGCTTCGTATACCATTGAGTACTCACTTTTCTACAGAACTGTCAGGCATGTATGGATAACGGCGGTAAATTAAGAGTCAATGACATTTTAATCCGCATATAACTTTGAAAATTAAAGAGATTCGATATCTGGAGTCCGAGTGGGTAGGTTGTGTTAATGTAACTATTGATATAAAAATAGTGCTATGTTAATATCAATACACTAGCTGCGCCCCGCGGATTCACCCGCGTAAGTTTTGACGATGATATATAGCCTATAGCCTTCCTCGATAAATGGGCTATTTAACACCGAAAGAATTTTTCAAATCGGACCAGCAGTTCCTGAGATTAGCGCGTTCAAACAAACAAACTCTTTAGCTATATAATATTAGTATAGATTAACAAAATTTTATCTGATGTATACGTCATCGCGTACGTATATTGTAAATATATACTTGGTGAATTGAATTCTCAAAACTTTAAACTTAAATTAAGAAACGTTCGTTTTAATTGTTCAGTAGCCGGGGCTTTCCAGTTCAACGTGAGGACTTAGTGTAAGAAAATAATTTAATTAAGAACTTCGTGAAATCATCTAAAATATTTATGGGTATCGAACTTCCGCTGGAAACTAGCGCCTGAGGTTGCTACTATTGATCTCGTTCGCATTAAAAGACTTTGTGCTAGACAATACTTTTGTTTCGCGCTGTCGGCGTTATGTTGATTGGACAGGCTATTGTATGAGACGTGCAAAGAGTACACCTAGCCGGGACTGGTGTATCGGTACGAATCATTGTACCTTTGAAAGCGGAGCAAGGAGTGGCATTGCAAAAAGCGTAAAGCGCATTGTTTCCACGTACCGAAAGGAAACGTCCAGCTGACAAGCAAAGTCTGGGTCTAATGGACCGCTATTTACTCAGCTGAGGCTTTCACGCGATATAGCGCTAACCAAGGAATCCGGGGATTGTTTTCGTCGATGAGAACCTTAATCGATACTGGTAATTAACTGTTAAGGTAAAGCCAATAAAAAGCTTCGTTTATCAGAAAAATACATATAGGAGTAACGATGGCTCTTTCCACGTTACGTTGAAACGTAATTTCCTACTGATAGCTAATAAAATGTATTAATAATTTTCAATACCGATACCGAACAAATTAGATCTACTCATAAAGTATTATTTGATAAATATTCTAGGAAAATGTCGAACATTAATTTTATTTTTAAAGGAATTCAAATTGTAATCTACAATTTATTTATACTCGTAGTAACAAATATAAATATTATTGAATTATTGATGAATTATTTGTTTGCTTTCCATTAATTTGTATGATCTTTCTTCCTTAACTCCTACTTCTAATTTCTCAATATATTGTTTGTAATATCCATATTAATTTCTTCTTTTGGTTAAAAAACTAATGTTTTTACCAGTAAAACAGTCTTGTTAAAAATACTGCGATTGAATAAGAGTAATAGTTTTTACTGAGTATGTTTTCAAAAGAGATATGATTTAACAACCAAAAAAAACGAAAAAAAATCGTATGTTACTTTTAGGAATCTTCCAGGCATCCATTAATTTTTGGCAAGTATTTCCAACGAAACATTCAGATGTATAATATCGTTTTCGGTCTATGGAAATTCTTGCTATCTACGCTCCCGCGGGATCCTTTCATTTTCCAGAATAAAAAGTATGTATACTAGAATATGAGTTATCACAATGCCATGTCGTACTATATCCGTTCAGCAGTATCTATTCGCATGATGCGCGAATAGATTTGACCCCATTCCTTTTAGCTATAGTAGATATTTATGAGTGTAAATAGAACTCGTCAGTTTTTATATTATATGTATAGACTCTAAATATTTAAAGGGTAAGAAGTAGTTTTTGTCAGCTTTTAGTGAAATCTTTATTATTTGGGTGAATGTCCTCACAAGTCGTCTTAGCCATTTTCCAGAATTTCTCGAATTAGGAAAAACACAGCTGTTTAATTTTGGTATTTCTTAAGTATTCTGAAATTAAAGATTGTCTCGTTTTTTTCTGTCACTTGTATAAACATTTATTTCAACAAACTATGATAGCTTCATGGAGTTAATAATATATTCGGCCTTACACGCTGGGGGTTTAAGGTTCAAATCCTACGCAGGCTAATATAGTTTAACTTATTTATCAACTTTGATGAAGAAGAAAAATGAAAAACTAGCGTTATAAGTAAAGGTTTTTAAAGATGCATAAAGTTTATATGCATATGCGTGTATATGTATTTGCGTAGCGGCATCCGCAGCTGGCCAGCATGGTTGAGTATACTTAAAATATCTCGCAGAGGAAAGATCGATGATTGGACACAAGTCTCGTAGAACAGTAATGGGCTGATGATAATTAATTTCTATCCGTGGATGTTGATCCTTTGATTTGAACCAGTTGTGTTTACTTGATTAATTACTGTTGCACTTAATCTGCAATGAGGTGGGCGACAAAACGCAGCGCACACAGTAGTGCACCTGACGTCCGCATTAGATGCTAATTTATTACATGTTTAGGAGCTTTGGCGAAATTTCACGTAATGTTTTGTGAATTAGCTCGTGCTTATCTTTCTAATATAAATATTTAAATAAACGAAAATAAAGAAAAATACATATTAATTAGACTGGGTGCTAAACGACACGAAATTCCTTTTGCTGTGCTTGCTTACATTAAGAGTTTTGTATTATTTGTTATATATCAATAATAGTGATACAATAATATTATTTTATTATATTAATTTATAATATCAACTAGACTTGATTTACGCTTATGATTTTATTATCAAATTGCTTTCATCATTTGCCTTCTACCCAACAATACTATAATCTAAATACATATAATTTCTTATATATCATTTAAAAACCTATAGACTTAGTGTAAATATACAGAGCAGTTCTTATGATTAGCAACGCATCCGTGATTGATCACGGACGCGTTGCAGAAATCTTTTATGTAGGATCACTTTGTAAATTGCACCCTCTTTACATCATTATTTTTGCATTTATCCTGTTTCTAAATACCAACTTTTTCATTTCACCAATAAGGACGTTAGGAATCTAAACGGATTGTTACCGTACTCTAACCAAGCAGATAAAATTAGGTTAGGCTATAGTAAAAGCGTAATGTTATAAGATTAAATTGGATTGGAACGGACTGAAGCGTAAGTAAAGCAATAGTGTGATTATTTCCATTATCTTCACGTAATGGCCATTTTTAACGAGATGACAAGTGAGTAAAAATAGTACCAGTAAATGCCAGTATGTGTCCATAAACGGTCACTTGAGCCTATTTCGGATTTTATACTCTAATCATATTGTTCATCGGTGACAATTCCCAGACGGGTATAGTGCCAGTGGCCAAGTTTAAACTATTGGGCTATCACTGGTCGGCAACAACATAAATACATAAAAATACTTGATATATCAGAGCACAGCATGAAGTGCTCATAATGAGGTGATGTTATTCATAGCAGTGGAATCATGGAGTGAAATTACTTTAATATTAGAAATGAAATGTATGTTTAGTTGTTTGTTATACGCTGCAAAGTTTCGCCTTTACCCACGAACGAAGATGTATGACAGAATCAGTTTAAATTTGTTTGTGCTTCCGTGTGTAAAATACATTTTCCAAGCCCTTTGTTCTCTTCCTGATCAAGCTGATATTTTCTTAGCTACGTAAGACGGTGCTCGTAAACTTACAGCATAAAAGCATTATGGTTTGGAAAAACTACTAGTAATTCATTTTTACTCCTTTTAGCATTTTTATACTGAGTGTGTATCTTTGTTTTTCTTAAGGTTGTAGAATTCTTTATAGTTCAATTCCGGAAGCACCACCGTCATACCTATTTCTGCCTAATAACAGCAGTGTTATGCATTGCTGTGTTCCGGTCTGAAGGATGTGGTAATGACATATTTATCCGAGGCGTTCCAACTTAGTCCTCATGGGTAGCAACGCATCTGCGGCCAACCTCAGATAAGACTCTAATCTTATCTGGGGTTCATTACTGATGTCCATGGGCGGCAGTAACCATTTACCATCAGGTGGACTGCATGCTCGTTTGCTACTTCGATAATATAAAAAATATAAGAAGGGGAATCAATGACGAAAAAAGTAATTAACATTATTATTCCATCTTTTGTATTGGTTTCAACCACACATATAATTAGCCTACCTGAGGTCGGCCACGCAAGCATTGATATTTCTGTGAACTAATTTAGAACGCTTTTCGTTCCAGCGCAATTAGCCCACCACACCACATTCAAACCAGAACACAGTAGGTACTGATGAAATAAAACGGAAATTAGGATACATTCTATTGTAGCTATTCGTAATCTGTCGAGTTTTATAATGTAAGCAAATATATTTCATAGCTTTCCTTACCTCCCTAAAATTATTATTTTATAGCCTTTTCCTGGCATTTCGATCTACATTTAATGAATAAATCTACATTTAGGTTTCGGTATTTAAAATAACTATTGAAAGTTTTATTTATCCAAGCCAATTAAATGTCAATTTTAATAAAATCTAAAACGCTTTAAGCATTAATCTGCGTCCAGTAAATATTACATTCATAATTAAGAGTTCCATTCAAAAGTCCGTCGCAGCATATATTCGTAATGAGTGCTGAGAAGTTTATTCATACACTGACACTCATTTATAAACAATGAATTGTACATTTCCTAATTAAATACGAGTTTCAGGGCACTCTCAGCTCCGGTGCTTAAAACTGACGTTCGAAATTGCAAACACTTAGGATTTAATAAAGTTTAAGTTTTTAATACTTAATAAAATTATCCAGTTAAATTCATGAAAGTCATTAAATTCACCGACAGTGCTTGATTTTCGTAGATTAATGTTTATTCTACAATGAAGGATTTTATGAAGCAATAATATACAAAAAATGGTCTTTTTGAACATTTTATATTTATCCTATATTAAGTATTGATTATTTCATATTCAGTCTCGTTTATTTAGTTTATAGCGCTTTTGTATTAAACCGTTTACCAAGCAAAACTCGTTTTAAAGCTATTAAAGCACTCTAAGAAGATGCTGACAGACAAATATAGCAACCATCTTTAAGCGCGTACTGTTCCGTCTTGAGTAATTACTGACGTTCGGAACTTCAAACATTTATTATAGCACTAAATAAATAAAAGTAGTAGGTACATAAGATGAACTTTCCTTGTTTTCACCCGCATTGTTACGCAACGATGAATAAGTTTTAATGAAACTTAGAGGTATTATTCGGTCATCAACAATCCTGAAAGGAACAACTCATTCCAAAAATACCGTACATTCTGCGGGATATCAA
Organism: Cecropterus lyciades; assembly: GCA_002930495.1. Taxonomy (NCBI): domain Eukaryota; kingdom Metazoa; phylum Arthropoda; class Insecta; order Lepidoptera; family Hesperiidae; genus Cecropterus; species Cecropterus lyciades. The sequence continues at coordinate 2,276,767 of MOOZ01000092.1, read as the reverse complement.
TGGACTGTTTGGTATGGGTATTATTTTTGGGCTTATTGTAAAATATTATTTCTGCTAAATAATAGCAGTGTTATGCGCAGTTGGGTTCTGGTCTTAGGGATGTGGTGAGGGAGACATTCTTATCCAAGGCATTCCAACTATAGATACTATAGATAGCAACGCATCTGACTTACTTATAAGACTGATCTTATTTTAGGTTGATTTCTGAAATGGCTGCCATTCGGTGGACTGTATGCTCATTTGTTACTTCCATATCATGAAAATTACGCTACTTCTTAAATAGAATTGCATATTAACATTACCATTTAATATTCTTGTCTCAAGGAATATTTGGGTGATTGACGATGTTGGATAATATCCAGGAGCTGCTATTGTGCATTTTGATATTAAAGAGATTTGTCGGTATGCAAAGCAAAAGTTATAGAGCGAGACGAAATCATAACAGCGGATCAAGGTATTTAGGTGGACAATTTGTTTATAATACTTTGGACGGGTTAACGGACGAGCAAAAAACAAAATATACTTTTTAATGAAATTTATCTTTTAATAATAATAAAAATGTCATATATATATATATATGTTCTGTTTCTCATTTTTGGACATTTTCGAACTCCTGCTGACACTCACTAAAAACAGTAAATGTCAGTAAGAGCATACCATACTAAACTGGTCCAAAACATGTTAATAAAATTACTAGGTAACATTTTTAATGTTAATTCTAGCGTATGAATTAAGTACGCCTCGCTCGACATTCAACAAACCTTAGCTTCGAGCTGCGGTTGTCGTATTTCCTCGCAGTTCGCTTCATTTTTGATCTCATCTTAATATTTATCTTTTTTGCAACAACTGTTTTCCTTATCCTTGTTTAATAGCTCCGGTAATTTTTCTCGTTAAAAATACACCACAAATAAAATGTTTTGTACTCGTTGTATTTTTTTCATATACGTTTATTTTCAAAATAAGATTTTAAGGTAATTTTATCATGAGTTATTTATCTAGCATCAACAATACAATATATTTTTGAAATTTAAGAACTTTATAAATTTAGTTTTTTGAAAATTTGAAAAAATCGATTATTATGTGTAAACATTTTGTATACTTGATTTTTATAATTGTTATACTTGACCTACCCATGATAATGATTTGAAAGTGCCGGTATCAGTGCGTGCTCGCATTGCGCGTGAAGGCGGGCGGGCGGGGCGGCCAGTGACACGGCGGCCCGCCCCGAGATCAGCCGTCCCGGACGAACGCCGGCGGCAACTTTACCGCCTCGCGCGGACGATAGTGCGGTGCGATCGGCGTGTTGTGAAGTGCCAGTTTCTAGTGTTGCTTGTGGAAAAAAACTGGATGTATGTTATTGCGGGCTATATATTTTTCTATATAATACAGTTGATTAAAAAATGGGAGCGGGAAATCACATTCATGGGATTTATTATGAAATTGAGGAAGTAAAAAAAAAATTACAAATTCAGTTCATTACAAGAGATTTGGCGAAATTAATTTAATACGTTTTCCTTAGACAATTTACTCCCGAACCTTTTATACCTATATCTATTATATGTATATAAATAACTCTTCCGGCATCAATTGCTAATATTCTGGTTAATGACGTGATATGTAGATCATTATTAGATAAGATATAAGCCTTATCTTGCTTAAGCCAAAGTAGGTATATTGAATATCCATTCGGCTTTGGTATAATTATCTGATAGAGTATGCAGCGCACGCACGGAGCTTACATGCTTCTGTCCTCTACTCGGATCCCAAAACTTTTTAACGGAAAGTGTACGCAATATTTTTCCAAACACTATCTCTACACAAAGGCATAGTTATAATATATAATTCTACATATCTTAAAATAAAGTACTTGTGTATTATTTATTTTCGCCATGCAGTTTTATAGATGAAATGATCACTCTATAAGTATAAATTACACTAAGGGACGGTTTGGTGAAGGTTACTGAATATCCATATATAGAATGAAAATAGCTAATAAAATCTGCGAAGCCGTCAAGGTCCTAGACCAGAGGATGTAATAAAACACTTTTATTGAATAGGCACAAATAAAAGAAAGTACGACGTTCAGCCATAAATAAAAAAATGGCTAATATAACCCTAGCGTTTATCTGACGTATTTTTATTGGCTATAGTTTGATGACTTACGGATATAGTTTAAATACAACTTAACCCGTTTTAATTGTCTATAGAAATTAACAATGTAATAAGGGATTTGGTATTCAAAAGTTTAAATCTGTTTGGATGGTACCAGCTTACCTGAGTTAATTACTAACTTTTTGCCGTTGCTGTGAATCGTGGATTACATTGGAGTTGCTGGCCATTGCTTGTGGATAAAAGCCTTATATATGAATAATCTTATTCCTCGCAATTTGGGTGTGGATATGCGTCATTATTGATCAGCAAATAACCATGGAAACGTAACTTCTATCATTGATTTTAAAATGATTGATTTTAATTATTTGTTACTTTATAAATCGTGTTTATCACCTAAGTATCAACTTAAATAAAGAGCATTTAGGGTAATATTAAACGTTTAAAAGAATTAATACAGCTTCCATTAACAATATTCCATTTATAAATGTTCAATACCTTCAATACCTTAAATGCAGTTTTATGTAAACATCCTCTATTAGTTTATTCCAATAGTAAACTTGGAGCAGTTATGCAAAATATAAAGATTAATGTTACCTGCAAAGCCGTAATTTAGTGGGAAGTCTCCAGAACTCCAACCGAAATACCGGAAACTTCTGCAAATGCTAGTTCACAGTTATTTAAATAAATATGCAAAACTTTCTTATGAAAATTAGTTTAATGAAGAATTTGCGGAAAAT
>MOOZ01000092.1:2240311-2256557 GCA_002930495.1 Cecropterus lyciades | reverse complement strand
TGGCGGGCGAATTTAGAATAAATTTGGCGGCTAAAAAAACGATCTTCATAAAAAAATGATGGCGACGGTTACAAAAAACCTTTTAAGAAACCCGAGGGCCGCAACTAGAGGTTCGCGGGCCGCGGGTTACCGAGCACTGGTCTCAATCAATCTCTATAAGAAATATACGGTAGTCCAAAATCACAGACACACTCCAATTTTATTCCTTCGTATATATAACGTGAACAGTGCAGATTTAGATGCATCCCGCGCATATACCGCCTATGTAAGCTTCTAGCTTGTTTCGCCAACCTAATTAGGTGGCAAGCGCGGAGATGGCTGCGATCGAAACTTGCGGCGTATGAGGGACCAACGCTGACAAGATTACCAAAGTTTCATCCACAAGCACATAGTCACAGCCGAATTTCACCCTCAGTCGAATCTATGTATTTCTATCCGCCTTTGTATCTCAAAATTTACGTTTTTGGGTTACGTACCCAAAGGGTGAAAACGGGCCCTATTACTAAGACTCCGTATGTCCGTCCGTCCGTCCGTCTGTCCGTCCGTCTATCTGTCCGTCTGTCCGTTTGTCCGTCTGTCTGTATCTCATGAGCCGTAATAGCTAGAGAGTTGAAATTTTCACAGATGATGTTTCCGCTATAACAACAAATATTTAAAATATGTAGAATAAAATAAATATTTAAGGGGGGGGGGCTCATACAACAAACGTTCAACTTTTTTGCCGTATTTCATGGATTTGTACAAAACTTGAGCACGACTCGTACTCGCGTACAAAGGTTTTTGTTCTTCCAAAATCGCTTGTTTTCTGCGTTCCATGACTTTAAAATAATGACTCTGGATTCATAATGATACAATCTTTTTATCGGGTACGCAACTCGCTTTAGAATTTCAGTAAACTCCATTTCATAAAACGATTTTGTTAAATAAATATGATCTTGGGTTATGGCTGCTTTATGGTAAATATTTTAACATAATACAAAAACGTAAATCGTAAGGCAACATGAAATATTAACCAATATTCGGTTACTCTTGTAATGGTATTAAAGCGTGAAATGGAATAATTTTTGGACATAATGTAATGTTCATTGAAATATTTTTGGTGATTTGTGACGTTGTTACTCCAAAAAAGAAACCATATATAATATTAACCCATATATAAATATTAACCCATGATTACCTTAGCGACAGAGCTTTTGCAAATATAAATATTGAGATACATAATAAAGCCAACATCATAATTATCCTATTACAAGATTAAGATTACCCTTCTGATACATAAAGGATTTGGATATCAGATGACATCTAAATTATGAAATAAGCTTTGTCTAAGAAAGTGCTAAGTGTGTGTATTTTTTAACTTGTCGTTGTGCTGCCATATAAATACTTACGATAGAGGTAATCCCAATATAGGGTCTTTAGTATAGAAACCGTTATTTACTTATGAAAAAATTCGACGAACAGTACCTTACTATTTGTTGGTGAAGATTACAGATTCTATTACATCTCATATTTCTTTTTTTGTATTTCCTTAGATCGTATTACATCAACGAAATTATTTCAATTAATTTGATATTGTAATAGATACCTACTCTTTATTTTAATAAAGAATTAATTGGTATATAAATCATTATTTCATACAAATCGTTCGAGCAGTTTGCGAGAAACCAAGTACCTACTTATTTAGCTATTATAATACTAAAATAGTTCATTTAATTTTGTAAGATTTATCTTCGGCTATGAACAGATTTCTTACGTTCAAATAACTGCATGAATTCTCCTACTATAAGTGAATTTTGCTCGCGACTTTGCAAGCTGTTCGGTTGGCAATACAATTATCGGTTAACTGTACCCTTGATTTGTAGTATTATTGGTTAAGTATAAACAATGCGTTAACTGACACCGTCCTTTCGAGCATCAAAAAAGTCGAATCGATGTCGCTAGGACGTTTTCTGTTAAGAAGTAACATAAATAATCTAATTTTAATAATGATAATTTGTAACCGAATTTCCAAGAAACAGTAAATTGTAATCACTAGAATTACATGTAAAACAAATAAAATGTACATGAAAAGTAAACACCTGTATCAATTTGTACAATTATATTTAATAGCTAAGTGGGAGTTATTTAAGGGTTCCGTTCAACTACATTGAGTAATTCTTTGCCATACGTTACAAGAAATAAACTTAGTTTACCTACTCTCCAAATCTCCCTACTTATAATTCGCTAAATTCTTACCATTCAAGGTTCTAGCCTCTTGTACAAATCCAATGAGCATTTTATTGATGCCTCACGTCCGACGGCTCATACTGCTAATGGGTCAAGCTGAATTTCCATTTTTACTGCAAAATATTTATTAACAATGTATACATTAATATGTATATGAGATACCTACATAATTTCATTATGTTACAACTTCGTAAACTTATTAAATATCTACTTTTTTCGCACAATATATAAATATAAAATGTTATAATACTTATTAGTATTTGTCATGTTTTTAACAGGTTGAACGAAACAGTGTAGTTCGACTGCGGAAGTACCACCGCCACACTCATTTTTAGCAGCAAAGCGAAGCAGTTCTTGCGTTTCGTTGGAAGGGTGTGGTTTCCAGCTCACCCTTCTTCACAGAAGGGTGTGTACCAACGTATCTGTGATCGACTTCAGATAGATCTGTTCTAGATGAAGTTGCTTACAGATGTCCATGGGTGACAGTAACCATTTACCATCAGGTGGACTGCATGCTCGTTTGCTGCTTCAATCTATACTAATATTATAAAGCTAAAGAGTTTGTTTGTTTGAACGCGCTAATCTCAGGAACTACTGGTCCGATTTGAAAAATTCTTTAGGTGTTAGATAGCCCATTTATCGAGATATAGGCTATATATCATCACGCTAAGACCAACAGGAGTGGAGCACCAATGAAGAATGTTTCAAAATCGTTTTTTTTTTTTTTCTAATGACATATAAAATTTTGGTTAATGTATGTCACGTTACATTTCTTTTAAACGCGGGTGAAACCGCGAGCTCAGCTAGTCTGATATAAAAAACTATACCTACTACACATACAAATAACGTTCTGTGAAGATCACAATTTATTTCCAATCAATTCTTAATGTTACAAATACTTTTTTTTTATAAAGATTAATACTTATTTGGTATCTATTAGTCCATCAAAACATCAGATTATATTTTTTATTCTTTGAAAAAGAACAACAAAAGATTAATTATTGTAGGTAAGACAATTACTCTTTTGTATTAAATAAAGACTTTTTCGAAATTTTCCTTTATAAGGGACAATATTACGGTCTCCCGTTTATGGCTTTGAACTGTTTGAACCTCGTTAACTGTTGTTGAGTATTTCCTTAATATAATAAAATTTATTTTGCTCTTATCATTTTATTTTATTTGGATACTTTAATGAGTACCTTCTTCGTTTTAGGTTGATTTACTAGTTAAGTGCATTCCTTGCTATTTTTGTGAAGTATAATTCAATAATTGTAAATTGTACTGCGGGTTACTTCAGGTTGCAATTCTTCAGGTTGCAATTTTTCATGTCACGATGCCGTAGGTAAAATATAACTAGACTAGCTGTGCCCTGCGGTTTTTCTGGCGTTAATTAGAAAACATAAATAACGAATAAAATATACGATAACGAAAAAACGTGATAAAAATCCTAATTCTGTTATTAGTTTATTTCGAAGTGCCCGTGATAAATAGTTATTTATTTGAATAAGGATTTACATCGTGTTAAAACCTTAAAAGTAAGTCAATCTTAAAAGCTAGACATATACTGTTGGGGACTTATTTTAGAACTTTTAAAGTGGAACAATTTCGTAATAGATGATTTTAATGTAACCTTCACCGTTTACCCAACGCACGCAAGAAAAGCTCTCAAAAATATATTTTCCCGTTTTTGCAACATTTTTCGTTGCTGCTCCACTCTTATTTGTCATAGCGTGATATTATATAGTTTATAGCCTTCTTCGAAAAATTGACTACAGTAGTTCCTGAGATTAGCGCATTCAACTCATTCAGTTCCTGAGATTAGCGCATTCAACGAACTCTTCAGCTTTTTTGTATTATTATAAATTATAAAATAAAATTATAATTATATTGTATTGTATAGTAAGATTTTACATATAAAAGTTATTGGTCTACCTCTATTTTTTCAGAACGAATGTCCTTTACTGGACCCTGAGAATGCGTGTGTAAAATTTCATGATAATCGGTGAACAGTCAAGAAATGAAAGCGTTACAAACCAACTCACATTCAAATTTATAATATTAGTTTGTATCACTTCCAATAGTATTAAAGTTTGTAAACCCATAGTTTTTCAAGTCTTCCCTTATCAATTGAGGTGACCTGTGTGCGAAGGATTTGAGATACCTCTACTACGCTTCGGTGGAAATTGATTGCTTACCGGACGCTTCGAAGCTCGTAAAGCTGTTAGTTCAAAGGTTATGTTTTTAAACTTATATAATGTATTACATAATTCTATGACTCCCGTGATTATGGGTATTTTTTGTCGTGGTTTTTTGTAGTTCATAAGATGCAGACATCTATTTAGTCGGTAGAAGCGTAACAGAGAGATACATTTAAGACTGAAAACTCTATCGTAATGGGTCCTAGCTTCTAAGTATATATGTGAGGTTTATACATAAGTAAATGAATAAAAAACATGTATAGAATATTATATATATAAGAGTGTTTATTTATTGATGTTTATGGAGTGTTGATAAAATTTACTTTACTCGATACAAAATCCTTTATCGCTCAACCTGAATTAACCCTCCACTGAAAATAAATCACGCGAATTTGTTCTACTCTGCTGGAGAACAACTATGGCAGTGTGAATCCCCACTTCGTCTAGTTATGTTTACGTTATCCCGAGGTATAGTTAAACCCCTGAGGAACCAGGTTATTCTTTTAAAACATACATTAATCCTTTTAATATACGTGAACGTGAAAGTAAACGTTAACGCAGCAAAAATTAATTTATATTCTAATTGTCGGCTACCTACCGTAATTATTTTAATGTAATTTATAAGGCAATAATTATTTTTTCTTGTTACTTCTAAAGAACAATATAATATACATAATAGCCAAAAAAACCTATTGAATCGACTTTAAACGGTCCGCTTGTAAATATTAGGTACAATTTGTTCACTGCTAATCGGCTAATCTGAAATTTAAATCATGCTGGTTTTAATACTGGGATAAAAAGGTTAAAACTTTATGAGCAGTATAAGCCTACGAAACTCTAACCTTTGACGGCTTTGGTATTTCAAATAAATTATGTTTAAACATTAAATTACAGGAGACGAGGGAAAATTCGCTATAATTTGTACACTCCCCTAATATTACTGAAATGTACGTGGATCCCGCTGAAATTACTTAAAATCTCTGTGAGTATGTTTAACCAGAAAAATGTTACTTTGAGCCGTGAAGTACTGTAGTCTAATTTTGCTTGACATAACGGAAATAACATATTGTGATTGTGTATTTGCTTTTCATTTCATCGGAGCTTATTTGCTTACTTAGAAGCTGTTGACATAATCGTTGTTTCGTAGCCAGAAAACTCGAAGATGCACGAGCGGCATTGGTGCGGAACTGGGGTTTAGGTACCTACAGTTTTATGCAAGAAATAACTGTTCACTCATCTGGACTAGTTTTGCTCTGCCACTTTGTTAAACTTTTGCAAACATAGGTTAATTTCTTGTTAGTATTTCTTAAAACTCGAATAATTATCATTGTAAAACTATTTCAAGACCTGATCTCACGGTATAGAGTAAAATCGGAAGCTATGGAACAAAAGACATGTTTTTGCTCATTATACCCCATAACTTACCTCCAAATTTAGCTGGGTAGGCTTTAGTCCAAAAAACCCCAACTGTTTCTTTGGATTTTCAAAACTTCATTATCTTGTCTTTTTGCTAGATTTAAGTTTATAAAAAGTTTTAAGTAACTATTTTACATAAATGTAGTTTTGAAGTGCAGCCACTCTACACATATAAACGCAAGCATCATGCGTTATACATGAACTTAAAAAGCAAAGAAATTTAGTAAGCTGTATCTTGCAATCAGTCTACAGTTCAGCGTAAAATGTAGTTGGAATTCAAATATGCTTTTACTAAAGCTGACCCAATTTTCCGGTGATAAAATGATGTCGTGAAAAACCCGTTCTCACGTATTTAGCCCGGGGGATTTATTTGTAGTGTGTACGGCAGACATGTCCGCTTCCGTGTTGCTATCTGACTTATCAATCTTTTTATAGCTGTTCTGGCACAAGACTGAATAGTGGCTACAGGAAATGCAATCAACATAAAGTTACAAATTTATGTAAACTAATCCAATGTTCAAATGAAACAATAAATTCCCAACAAATGCAAGTAACATGTATGAATTAAATTGCCTTGTTCTTGTGGGTGATAAAAATCAACACTATTTACCTAGTTTACGTTTATTGCCAATTAATAAATGTTTCGAACCCCTTTTAAGTATCTACCGAGATACCTGCAGTCAATTAAAAGGAATAACTGGAATGATCTTACATTACCATTGCGAAAACGATACCAGTAATGTTAATGACTGAAGTTCGTACGCTTATAGACATTCAAAGTGAAGTCTAATCATTCGTATAGTATACTTTCATTAGACTTTTGAATTGCGCTATTATGCTCGTGGTTATTTTGCGATGAAATATTGCGATGTAGTTATAGAAACGCGTATAAAATTAGACAGATGTTCGTGTCGTGTTCTCACGAGTATTCCTTTGTGTTTCTGCAATGACACAGTTCACATGTTTCATTGTTTGTTTCCATCAGTGAGTATTTAATATCTAGGGATATAATGACAGCAAAATTGTTTATTCTTATTTATCTACTCGCTCTGCGCCACAACAGTGTTGGTTTAATTATTTTCGCTCTTTTGTACGTACAATAACGAAGGCCGTACCGCATTAACTACTCTTTTCTATACATATTGCATTGTTTAAGAACAAAATTACTTAGTTTTGTTGAGTTTACTTTCAAGAAAAACGTTTAAAGAAAGTTTTCCAAGGTCTCCCTGAAAAATTAAGATGCGTAATTTTTAAGATCTAAAGTTGAATACTAATACGTTTATAAAAAACAGAATACGAAAACAAAGGCAATAAAAACTGTCTGTTTTTTACTGAAATGTGATACTCGTATGATGTCGTAAGTGTGACGCATAACGTATGTTTTGTTTGGTAAGCTAAGGAATGGGTGAAAGGATTCTTTGTGGTAGGTTTAAGAGCGTATTGTGTTCGTTCGTGGGGAAGTTGAGTGAAAACATATTCACAACCGCATCGTGCCAGGGCTCATAAAACAGGGTCCTCTGTCTTCCACTTAAGTGAGTCTGGCAGTGACATGTTGCTATCGAAACATAACTTTAGCGTTCATGTATGTCGCGGGTACGTTCTTACAATATACTTAAATACCTATACACGAAGTTTATGTAGTTTGTTTTATGTGATTGCGAGTAGTTCTATATGAAACTTAACAGTAACATTCATTGTTCTTCAAGATATATTGTTTGTGACGTAATATAAATGTGAAGTTATTATTTCCTACATTTCAATTGAAATAGTGTATTCATTCCATTGTTGCTGTGGCGAGGAAATGAGGAAAATTATCATGGATCATTTCTGTCTCAGTGCTGGGCATTTTTGGGAAAGAAAAGAGCACATAATGTATGTTAATACACATGAGGAATAAAATGGTATATTGAACAAAACTTAACTTACAATACTATTTTCCTTAAAACAATGTTCAGTAATCTCTTATTTTTTTCATATTTTTTTTTTATAATATCGAAGTATATCACACATAAGTGTATCGCGGATCTAGTCCATCAAATGGTAAGTGACCACTGGCGATCATGGACGTCCGAAATCAGCCCTAGATAAGATCAGAGTTTTACCTGAGGTTAGCCACTGATTCCTTGCTATCCCTGTGGTTGGGTCGCCTAGGATAAGTATGTCTCATTTACCGAACCCTTAAATACAGAATGTAGAAGTGCTTAACACTGCTATTATTATAAAGAAATAAAATAACTGTGGCGGCGGCGCTTCCGGAGTCAAACCACAAAGGGTTCTACTACCTTCAAAACTTAACTAACTATACTACTAAACTTTGTTTTAAGGGTAAATTTCCGAAAAACAAACTTCGTCTCTCTATAATCTCATAACACAATTATGATTATATAGATATTATTTTTTGACATGTATATTAATAACTTTATGTCTGAAGATATTTCAAAATTCCTTTATTATGCTAGTGATAGAGACGGATTAAGAGGCGGCAATAGAAACAAAAACCACCTACTTCCTCATACAGGAAATATAGCTTTATACCAGTGAAAATATTCCAATAATCCGGCAAGATTTTGTCTAAAACAACTCGTCTTGCAATAAAAAATATATAAAGTACGCCACCCAAAGGATTTTAATATTAAAGACATCATGTCAGTTTTTATAGCGAATGATAAGGCTTTTTTACTTCCCTACTTATTCTTATCTTTCTTTCCTTCACATTTTTAAAATCCCTTTTGTCTTAGGATATTTGAAAAGGAATTTATGAGTATTTTCGTAATTTTAGTACATTTAAAGTAGGTTTTTGGTTAGTTAAGAGACAATTCCCATGGATATTACTTGCATTGAAATTAAAAGTACAAGGCCTTCAATTTCAATGTGTGTTTAGATTACTTTAGATATGTGTGGACAAGTTATAACATTCAAATGTATAAACCGAAGCGCTTAAACAAACATTTTGTACCTAACACAACAATATTTAGAGAGCCCCAGTGCTACAATAATATGAAGAAAGATATCATATCAGGATTTTAGGTTGGTAATTATATTAAATGTAGCTTTAAACTAATTTGCTGCTACAGTTTCTTCTTCTTCTTGTCTCGCTTCAGAACATTGCTTAAGTATCTGGTGCCTTAAATAATGTGATTTTATCACTACACAGCACAACTTAGAGCGTGTCTTGAATACTCTTACGTGTTACTGAGAAAGTATTATTCTTGTACGTGTGTATGGTGGAATTGTCAAGTCGCGAGTTCTACATTGTCTCCCCTTCTTATAACCCTTTCTTGAGTGTGTTGTCACACACACCTGTAGTACTTAGTCCAAGCATACTGTATACTTATATATAAATACATTTTTGAAATATTTTTATCGTAATTAGAGATACCGTATAAAATACATGCAGGATTACTTTGGTTTTATTTTTAGGCTTTTACAAAAATGAGTTTAAAAATAAATTAAAAACCCTCGACTCCTAAGAAACATTTAAAAATTAATATTTGCATATTGACGCACTTAATTTCACAACTGTAGTAATATTTTGATGTAAATGTCGTCGTGCCGGGGGACCGCTTAGTTAATTAAGGCTTAGACTCAACAATCTGATGTTGTTGTTTCGACATAGGGTGATTACTAAATAGTTGTTATTAAATTTCACTCTTTATGGTTAGCTGGAAACAACACGACGATCGTTAGGCCAAATTGCTAGTTTTACGAGAAGTGGGCCGAAACTAATTTTTTTTTTGGCTTTTATAATAATATTTAGGTGTAACTACGAGTGAAAGTCAAACTAGAGCAATCGGGTATATTTTTTTTAGTATCTCTTATTACGATAAAATTATAAGCAAAAATATAGGCTGACTCGCTTTTAACACATTCAGTGCAATCTATAGGTACATCCTGCGTGTGCTTACCGCGGCGCCAGAAACACTTTAGGCGCGCTCAATATGCTTTGTAAAAAAGTGTCGGCATCGGAGAAGCATTCGTGAAAATCAAAGAGGCATTGAATGTGTACACAAAAAAAAAAATACCGCATTCGATTGGTCATACTGTCGCTGCGTTCATCGTGCTGCGATGCCATATACAGATACACAAATGCATAGATCCACATTTTAAACTTATAACACCCCTCTTTTACGTCTGGGGTTAACATAGCACAAACGTTTTGGAATCTGAGTAATCTTGTTAAAAATTATCTCATTATAATATAATGTATTTTTTCATAGTGTCTGATCCATCAACTAATTCCTATCTATGAAGATCCGCGTGACGGAGTGGTCACCATACCGGTTTGATACGCAGTGGGTCCCGGGTCGATTCCCCGACCAGACAGCGATTTTCTTACCTTCATCAATGCGCAGTGGAGCAAAATAATGGAGTATTCTCCCAGTTTTGGAGAGAGTTCTTTGCCTAGCAGTGGATCTTGAAACAGAGTTGTGTCATCATTTCAGTCTAAATATTTCCTAGAAGTATCGATCTGTACAGTCTGTTCACGCTACTGTAAACGTTCCTAGATCTTTGATTGGTGTCCCACTTCGTATTTTCATACCGACTTATGAAAACTTCTAGACTTCAAACTTTGAAAGGAGTTCAAGTGGTATTGCATAAAGGCTGAATTGTGGGTTGTATTTCTATAGGTGTGTGCAAGTATGTCGTGCCATTTTATAACTGTGAGTGCAGTTTGAATTTCCTGTTACCTATTTAGAATGAAATTGAATTATTTTACCTCGTCAATTTCATTCATTTCTATTCTATAAAATTGGTTTATCCGAATACGTTGTGATTGCATCAGCCATCCGATTTACTGAAGCGTGCATTGGAAGTTCATTTTTGTATATGATTCGCGTATGATCGGTTTGGGTATAATTTTCATGGATACGTTGCATTTTTTTATAATATACAAGTTGCAAATGTGCACGCAGTCCACCTGAAGGTAAGTGGCCTCTGATGCTCGACATCTGTAATCAACCCCTCATAAGACAAGAGTCTTACCTTAACTTGGCCTCAAATACGTTTATTACCTCTAAGGACTAAGGTGGAAGGCCTCGGATATGCTAAGTTTCCTTTCCACACCCGTCAAGCCACGTCACAGTATCACTTGACGATTTTATTAGGTAGAAATACGTGAGACGATTATAAAATAAGTTAAAACCCGACCTCGTTTAATATCATCTTATTCGTATATTCATTTATCTGATAAAAAACTGAAATGGGAGTTACGAACCGCTGTACAAAGATGTGCTAAAATTATAAAAAATGTGTCCAAATCTTTGTTCATATAGCTATATCTTTATATTTATAATATATATATTTATAATATCTTTATATTTATATAAAATTATGTTAAATGATACAAGTAGATATGGAGACTTTAAATATTAAAGCACTCCTATAAAAAACTTGGTATCAGATGTATGTATGTATGTATGTTTACACAACATATTATTGATAAGATATAACAAAATAACTTCTGTCGACGACCGTTAAAGATGAGGCGGCCGAGTGTTAGAAGTACGAAGGCTCTTAATGCCTTTCAAGTCAGAATTCGCCGAAACCCTACAAGGAAACAAGAAAAATATCGCGACATACAAAGATTCCCGTTAGTACTCTGTCGCGTATCATTAAACTAGATCTGAAGCTTGTTTCTTTTATTCGATATACATATCCTGAATCAATAAATACATTTAAATATTAGTTTAAACAAGACTTTATAGCGAAATACACAGACACAGCATCAAGTGAAATATCAAAATGTCAGCCATAGTTCTCAAAAGCTTCACAAGTGATATGAAAAGCAAATCTTGCTTTGGTAGGGCGTGTCTTATCATCGAGTCACTGAGCTTCATTTTTCCATTGAAATTCGCGAATTATTACTGTGTTTATTTCGGTTTCGTAGGCTATTAAACTGTATGAACAATCGACTCCGCTGAGAGCTATATACTGTGTAAGCGTGTACAGCTCTGTACAAGCAGAGGGAGGAACATCATCCCCGTATTTTCTCTTTTTAGTTCGAATTTGCACATCCCATCCCGACTAGTTTAATAGACAGACTGAAATAGTACTCTACCGTAACTTTTACGTAACCGCAACATATATAGTGCGAAAAAGACAAAATTTGATTTTAAGTAGTATCTTCCCTAGTAGGTAGTATATAATACATATGTAGGTACATATTCGTATGCTAGCCTAGTTTCACGTATTCGAGAGCGAACTACAAAAAGCTCTTTTCACGTGGGTAAACGTGTTGTTCTGATACCTTTACAACGAACTTTGTAGTTTTTCAGACTTCTCTGTATTCTGTTATACACCGATTGATGATAATATTGTGTACTTTAAATCTACAAAATTCTTTATCTTGAAGGTGGTATACCTTTGTGGTCCGACTGTGAAGCCACCATGTCACTGTAAATACGCTAGAATATGCATACAATTGTTATACAAATGAATGATTTGAAGTTAAGCTTTTATTTTTTCTTTTGTCAAATACCATTCGACATTATGTTGAATTTCATAATACCTCTTTAATTTTAATTTATACACTAAAATGATATGAATTAAGTTTGGAAATTTAAGCTTCATAACGCACCCTTACCGCATATTCGATTACCCCAGATTGCTTGTAAGAAGTTTCTATAATAGTGATTAACTAAAATGAGTAATCTCAGCCTATCAATTTAAATTCGCAGTTGAACACTTATTTATCTGGTGAAACAGAATTGTAAGGGATACGAATTTATATCGACGGCGGCACCCGATTCTAAATTAGATTTAGTCACACTGCACATTTTTGTGAATGCAATGTTTCAATGTGGGAATTGCCGTCAAAGTGGCGAAGAATTCGATTGAATTTATATTTCCTTTTATTGTATCGACTTTGCTTTGTACAGGCCATCGGACTTGTTGAGTATTTGCTTATCTTGAAATTGATTTAGACTGGGTTTGTATTGATTGTCCTATTTTGGACGTTTTTGTTTTAGATATATTAGGTAAGCAAATGAGCTTGCAGTTCGTCTGGAGGTAAGAGGCAACTGCTGTTTAAAGACATCTGTAATTTATCCCAGGGTGGCTCTAGATAATATACTGACTGTTGCCCCTGACGACTTAGGTGGAATGCCGCGTATAAATATGTCTTCCTTACCACATCTTTCAAAAAAGATTACAGTTTTAATTCAGAAATAAGCGTGGCGGTGGTGCCTCCTGTTTCAAGCCATAAAAAATCTAATACTTTTTGTTTTAATGGTGTTTTTTAATGTCTACTTTTTGATAGAAAGTATCGGGTATTCTCTATTGAAACATTAAACTAATATTGATCAAGAAATTGAGATAGTAACTGAGTCAATTACACTTAAAAAGGTGACTTAATCTATATTAAATAACATTAACTTACCATTTATGATATTTCGAAAAATAATAAAATGTCAATTAATAAAATAAAACGGTTATTTCAAGGTGGTTTATAGATGTATTGAAAGTCATTTAGAAACTCGGCAGCGTCTTCATGAAGTCGAATAAAACTTTCTACAATTATTAATCGTTCGTTAGTTTATTCAAGAGCTGGATTCAAAATATTTCTGTCTGATGCTCACCAAAGCGTAGCAGGTAAACGAAATTTACATAATATTATGTAACCACAGGCCGTCAGCATTTAGACCCTGCCATGAGTCGACTATTAATAATCCTTGTGTATGCCTGTATCGCCCCTACGTCCCTTCTGATTCAGCCGACCTCTTCAACTCCAAATGGGTCTGTTATTGATCACCACTTTTGTCGTCTGGCTATTTTCCTTAATGGACTCCAAGCACAATATTCTGAGACATTATTGTTTTTGCCCCATAATTAAGGTCGAGGATGTGACCACTTAATGACGAGTCTGTCTGTATAATGCAGCTTCCCGAATAAGATGTATCACTTTACAAGTAAATGTTGGAGCTTATTAATTTTTCCGGTAATTAAAGTCGCAAACGATCGTGCAGTTTATGCGGAGGATGATCACGTCAACGCCAAATAAGTTTGCAGTCCTTGAATTACTTACTTATATTGCTATCCTTGAGAACTAAATTGGAACGCTACGTGTACTTGAAGCCTTATCGCCTGTCTGTAAAGGCTGATAGAAAAAACATTAAACGAAACTTATTTTTCGTTTGAAAATATTGTTGGCAAAATGTAGGCATTCGATTTCTAAGAATGTCAATATAATCTTTAAAAAGAAATCGTCCCCTTTCAGTTATTTCTGGATTGTGAACAGTAACAAGATTGCGCAAGGCCACTCGCCCTCGCCGCTAGCCATTCTCGCGCCCACTGTTTGGATTTTACTGACATCGAAAACACAAACTTCGCAGAAGTCTACTCTATTTGGAAATTTTATCGCTACAGCCATTTTGTACAAATGATTCAGTGACCATCCACTCTTCTTTATTTCGAGTGCTAACAGTATACTTTCTGATTGAAACGGCGCCCGTCTGAATTTCGTTGTGGAGCAGGGCGTGCTTATTACGGACGAAGTAAGTTCAATCTCTTTTATCGCAGCATTATAGCGGGGAGAATTGAACGCCGGCTCGTCTCCCAACAGTTCCTGGCGCGAGCACCCGCTCTACCGTAAAATTATGTTAAACTTACTCTGCGTTCCTATATCATTGTCATTCTTTCTATGGAATCCTAGTTTATCTTTCCTCCGAAGATGTGAAAAGTTTGTTCCTGTGCAAATATGAGCCAGTATTAAATTCAGAAATTGCTTTAGCGTAACTAATTGCGAATCAAACGTTGCAATGAATGTTATTATGGAAATAAATTTGTTAATGGGCTGCCGCGTTTTCGTAATGGAAGCAATACGCGGCCGTTAATATAATTATATATTCGACATTACGGTATGGTTTAACGGTCAAATTTTCAGAAAAAAAAAATAGTTTGTCGATTATGCGGTGCGCCGCGTGGCGCCGTAATTACGGCGTCACTCGGCTAAAACGGGGAAATAAATTGAAAAACCGACTCGCGGTGAAAATGCGAGCCGGAAAATATCTCTCTACGGCACTTGGCCCGCGACTGACAACGGCGAGATAATGTATTTGTTTTTGCCAAAATGCTATTGTTTTTACGAACAATTATTTATTCTTTCGCAACATTGTATTGTACGTCCAATAGTAATTGCTCATTAATGTTAATTATAATGAAACAGTGCCCGTTGGGTTCCGTTTTCCAATAGACCCTGTACAGTTTACTTGCGGACGTTACTCAATTCCGAAAGTAAATTCGTGGAAAATTGCAAATTAAAATCCACTCTTTCGGCTCAGTCAATCATTTTGGCGCAACGAATCTAATTATGTAGGATTCAGTTACGAAATGAGGAGTTTAGTTAATGAAGAGTGTTTACATTATCTAGAATGTGATTAACGCATATGATTTTATTAGAAGTGATTCATGGAAATTCTCTGATTAGGTCGCGTTAACTGAATTTCACTAAAGTTGCAATCACAAGGCTTCGGGCAATGAAGCTTTAGGTAAGTTGTACAACTGTAAAATTTAAGACCGTGAATATGTTAGGTTTGAATTACACACAAATAATTATTTGTTTTTCATTTATTAAAGCATAGCAATAATAAGGGCCCTCGCCCACGGCGACTTTTTGTAGCGATGCAGTAGTACTAGCTGTGTACCCTTGCCCACATAACCATTCAGAACATAACGATTCAGTCACGATTCAAACGCAAAAGTGTTGCACTATTGCGCGGTTCTCCACTCATGCGCCGATCAGTAAACGCGCGACGACGTCGCTACAAAAGTCACTGTGGGCGAGGGCCCTAATAACACTTTCTGAATTGATACACCACACTATGATTTTTACCCGCGTTGGGGGTGCCAGTGCCACACATATCAGCACCCAGAACTGAAATCTAAATTTAACTTTTATATATTTGTCTGGCCTGTAAACAACTTCATATAGGACAGGGGTTCTATCTGAAGTCGTCATCATCATAGATATGTTCCTATCATCATTATAGATATGTGTTTGTGATATGATATCACACTCCTGAGGACTAAGATGGTCTCGACATATATATGTGAGCCAGCAACCGCGCACATCCACCGGAACGCAACAACAGCTTCACGCTACATGTGGCGGTATTACTAATGCCGTCGAACTACGCTAGTTATACCACCTGGTAATGTAACGTAAAAGATAATACGCTGTATGATGTGACAGGCTAATGTTATTATAATCACTTAATTCAGTGAATTGGTTATCTCGTATAAATCTATTATTTCAAATAGTTCTTGTTCGTAGCAGTATTCGATAAAATTGTATTGAAATGTTTTTATTTAGTTCTAACATGTATTGTATTTACACTTTATCTTATGCTTTTCGGTGGCGATAGTGATCGATTGATATTGCATTGTATGAAAGCATTGGATACGGTGTC
>MOOZ01000092.1:2197199-2214418 GCA_002930495.1 Cecropterus lyciades | reverse complement strand
TACCGTAGCTAATTATTTCCTACGAGTAATACAATTATTAAGTAGTTGTTAGGAGTTGTTGTACCTTTATTTTATTAAAAGATTTTATCTAACTTACAATGTTGTAAGTAAGTCCAATCTTGCATGCTGAATTTACCTCACTTCTCTGTATCCAATTGAGATAAAATTTGGAAGATTACACATTTTTGCACAATTCGCCTTATAAGGATAACAAATGAAAAGGCGTAATTTGTAGAATACAATAAAAAAATTCAAATCAGAGATGACCAACATAAAAAATTAAATTTTCCCACAACCTACAATATGGGTATCAACTATAAAATTGTGTAAGGCTTATATTATCGTCTTATATACTAGATAGGAACTGTAATGGGTTCTTTGTACTACATATATTCTCTACTATATTCAGTGTTATCGTACGGAACATATCTCCTTACTTTGGAGAGTGCGGTCGCCGCGGTTTAAGCTTGCGGCTAGGTAACTTTAAGACGGCACCGACCTAAAGAGGATGTCACTAAATTTTAGAAGTATGTGCGTGTATAATTTTTGTATAATATATTATTAGCAAATATGCATGATCGTAAGTGGCAACTGCCAGCCATGACCATCTTTTATCAACCTCATTTTTTTTCCTGAGGTTGGCTACACATACGATGATTAAGTTGGAACTGTTAAATCCTGAGGATTAAGTTGGGACGAACTATAAGTATTTTGCCATTACCATGTCCTTTAAACAAAAATAATATCAATGTTTAACACTATTGTTATTAGACAGAAATAGATGGTGGTGGTGACCCCGAAAAAGGTTATAACACCTTAAAAATATATTTTGGGGTTACCGTTTCTAACCTTATTTCTTTATTTTCTTTATATATTTATTTTTCTCCCTAGAGGGGTATATATCGTAGTAATCACTGCGATAACTAGACCGTGTTGGTGATCGCAGCGACAAAAACACTATTTCCCATCTCCTGATTTAATCACTTTGTTGGGTCCTACGATATTCACATCGAGATAGGAATAGGTGCTATTCTATTTCCATACCTATTCCGAGTAGACGTCGACCAATCAAGCCAAATAGGGTATCCTACAATAAGACATACAGGTTATAGATTCACCATCGATAGGTAGGTTTGAGTATCGCAATAGACAGAACTGGTTCCATTAATGGACTCCAAAGCGTTTACCACAAGAGAAATTTACAATTAACTTCGCTTAAATTACATTAATGGGGTCGTAAAAAGAACTATCTGTGGTCCCTAAACTTTTTGAGTAAATGTAACATTGGTATTGAACGTCAGTAATAAATCAGATATCAGAGATGACGGTCGTTTGATTTATTCTAACCCGAGCATCTTTCATTACACTTTTCGTAACATCTCAATCATTCAAATTTCGTTCCTAAAATCCAACGATGCAAGAAAAGGCTATATTCTTTATTTAGTGAGAAGCTAAAGCAATATAACATTACAACTTACTTAAGAGACCGGGTTCAGCTCAGCTTAGCTTGCGGCGAGGGTAATACTTTAAAACCGCTGTCCGAAAACTAAAACCCGAGCAATATTAGTAGCTTACAGACTGACGACACTCTAATCTAAAGTTATATACTATGATTTAAACTCATAATCCTATACATTTTACAGTTTATATATTTCTATTTAAACTATTTTTCGTACATTCACATAATATATATGTGACGGATATATTACCCATTTCCTTTGGGAGGTTAAAATAAAGAAACGGTAAAGGAGCTGCTATAAGGTGGCCACTACCTCCCATGGGCTTATCTAATCAACTTCAAGAATTGGGGTTCCAACTGAGGTCGGCCTCGGATACGTTTTTTCCCCTGAGACTTATATAAGGTGGAATAGCTTGTATAAGTTTTTTCTTTTTTTTTTATTGTATGGAAGTAGCAAACGAGCATGCAGCCCACTTGATGGTAAGTGGCTACTACCCCTGAGGATTAAGATGGAATGACCAGAACACAACAGCGCATGACACTGCTGTTACTAGGCAGAAATAGATGTGGCGGTGGTGCTTCTCAAGTTGAACCACAAAGAGTTCTACCACCTTCAAGTCTCTCCTTTCTTCACACCCTTCGATCAGCAGCATCGCTTAACACTGCTGTTATTGGTTGAATGCGATATTTCCGGAGCCATTAGGTTTTTTTTTACCTTAGGCATACTTTGCTCTAGAGAATGATTAAGAACTCACTTTTTGTATTTGTACTAAATCTGTAGTGCTTACTTAAAATGAACATTAGTTTGAACGATTTATGTACTAATGGGTCAGTAAAGCAACTTACATCACAGCCCCTAACTTAGACCGCGGTCGCGCGGCTTAGTCCGCGTTGAGGGTAATACTTTAAACCGCGTGTCTCGAAACTTAATCCTTCGCAATATTAGAAGCTTGTTAATAATATTTGCTGTTTAATTGCGAACCACTGGTAAACTAATTAACCTTTACACGGGCTTGAGTTTTTCATTGTTCACAATTGGTTAAACAGGAATATCGGAATCTTGATTTTACCCTTTCTTGTCCTGTGATATGCAACATTGTAAGTGACATTACAAAAACTATATTGTACGGAAAATTTGAGTTAAAGGACCGTATTGACTCAATGGAGGTAATAACTATCCTCACAAAGAAAAAAAAAACAATTCCTAAAAAAAGTAATATCTATTTGCCTGTGTGAGGTAGGTATTTAAAAAGTAAGTAAACATCTGGTCTTAGTGTTTATGAACTTTTCTTTATGTTATTCTATAGCACTGCTTATGAAAGAAATCATACTGTACGATTTTGTAGAAAACGACTTAATTTTTAATGAGGTCGCTATAATTATAAAACGTACAGAATTCATTGACATTCACAAAAAATGTTTACCTGTTTCCAAAATGACCGTTGTTGGTAAAACATGGCACACTTACAAAAGATTACAGACTCCGAGTACAGTCATCTAAAATACTATACTTACAGCCGTCGCAGAAATATTATAAAACGTCGCTTTTGTTTTAGCGGTTTCTGCTGACATTGTTGAAAAACTTATGAGGCCGAATGACAAGTGTGCAGAGATTTATATGGCTTAGGTAAGATCAACATTTTATTTTTATCGTTCTCGCTGTCTGCCTACATGAATTGGTGAGTTGTGAAGAATTATCTATGTGTGTTTTTTCTTATGTAGAACAGTGTGTTCTATCCGATTTACATGAAACGTCGTCCCCTTCACGGGTCGAAGGTCACTGGGTATCTTTATTTTTTGTCAATTGTTCAAGTTCTACGGATATTTGAGATTTTTGTTTTTTATATCTCACTTAACAAGGCTTTATATCCATGTAAGTAGTTACTCTAATAGCTATGTATTAGTGTGAAATGTTTTTTGAAATAAAAGTGGACTAAGTATAAGTTGAATACCTTCGGTGCTAATGAAAATTTAAGTAAGTAATTCTTTTAAGTACCAACCTAAGACCTAGACCCACGTAGCGCAATTTCAACCGGTTCCCTAAGCGACGAGCTAGCAACGCGCGTAGTCACTACCGACTGACAACTAAGGCAGTTTCTTTGCTTTTACAAGTTTTAATCTTCCTAATGCGTCGTCTGTTGCGCACACTTTACAAATGGTCGCACCCGCTTATATTCCCCACTATATTTGTGTTTAATTCCCCAGTAAGAACATTACGCTTTTTAGTCGCTTCCTGGGCTGTTAGCGCAAGCTGCGCTCGCTTCCACGTTATTTTTTAAAACGACTTCAAATTTGATTTTCATTTTTAATATTTTACAAACCTGCCACATAGCCATTAGGGAAGCGACGTTTCCCAGGAAGTACGCTAATGTTGTAGTTATTTTCTCTATTATGAATGAGACAAGAAGCTGTAAAATTCTTGCTGAAGCAGCCGCGGCTATACGATGATTAATGAGTATAAAATAGTACCTATAATAGTCGAGAACAAAAGCGGTTGAAGTTCTTTACATAACTAAGATTCGGTCACAATATAGCTATGGATATTTTGTCATGAAACAGCCTTCATTCAGGAGCGTGGAAAATTTAAAGAAACAAACGATATACAAATAACAGTGCGACGGAACACTTCGGTGATTTGGGAACTGATGTGGTTACTAATGGACATGTTTTCCTCGTAATTGTTATCGATAGATTCATAACAATAGTCGCATAAATGTGTTTATATTCGCTTGAATAACAATCATTGTGTCACATAGATAATTCGCTATGACAACGATCGGCAAATTCGAATTGTTCATTATTTGATTAACTATCTTACGATTGCGGTGCGGGCGCTGTTTACTGTTACTGAATCTATACCAATTACACCGATTCCTAACAATACTGTTAAAATACTACAACATAAATCGACTCCTTGGCTAAAATATCTGTAGTAGGGGACATTGTCGTAATCTGAACCCTGTTAATAATCACCATCAGAATAAAGGGGAAATGCTTTTTTTATACGAAAGCCTAACAGTTTTCCTCAATAAATCCCTTTTCCTATTATTTTTTTAACCCCCGACACAAAAAGAGGGGTGTTATAAGTTTGACTGCCATGTCAGTCTGTCTGTCTCTCTGTGTATCTGTCTGTGGACGTAGCTCCTAAACGGGTGAACCGATTTGGATGCAGTTGTTTTTGTTAGACAGCAGGTTTCCGGCTGCTGGTTTTTAAACATGTTTTATCAAAATCGGCTTAGCCATTTACTAGGTATTGAGGGTGAAAGTGGTGTTGAAAAATCAAATATTTACAAAAGAAGTATTAAATAAAAGGTCATAATAAATAACTTACACTTAGACATGTTTTATTAAAATCAGCTCCGCCATTTACTAGATATAAGGGGTTTAAGTAATGACGAAAAATAAAATGTTGTCAATTATACCCAAGTGGGGTATCAAATGAAAGGGTATGACGTGTAAATTACAAATCTGTCTATTCCCTATAATCGGTCAATTTATCAAGATATGGTAGCTGAAATGTTAAATATTGAACGCATACCAAATATATCATCTAATCATATACATCACGTCGTCTCGTATTTAATGTTATGTTTACTCTAAAAACACTTGCAATTGCAGGCAAATATCTAAATAAAATAATATCAAATTTAATTTAACTTTTTTGAAATAAAATCAAATTAAAAATTTAAATAACGCTTTAATATATGTGAGCAAACATTTAAAAAGTCAAAAATAATATTTATAGTTATAAATATATATATGTGTGTGAATATATACCTAACCTACCAATAGTAAGTGGCTACTGTCATCCCTAAAATTACAATTACTACATCCTAAAACATATTTCCCTAAAATTGGTCAGATATCTCATACCACACCCTTCGGAACAAAACATAGTAGCGCTTAAAACTGCTGTACTAGACAGAAATAGGTGTGGTGCCTGCGACGTCGAATCACAATGGGGTCTATCACCTTCAGGCATCACATATAATATCAACTATTCTAAAAGGCTATACGTGCCTCATAAGTCAGCCATATAAAGATATGATGTAACCTTCAGTACCGGACTCCGTCAGAATGAAGGTAATCTTTTTCGAGCGGCTGTATATATATAACACATCCGTAAATCTCGATATTTCACACCGATATACGCGTTGTTAAACAACGGTAATACAAGCACAAATAATAATCAAACCTGGTAACGTAGTCAGTTGGAAACTAACCACGGTACGAAATATTAGTTCCTGAAAATCAATGAAAATGATATTTGCTTTTGATTGAAGCCTACAAATAATAATCTGTCTAAATGCAGTTTTTGGTATGCCGTTTGTAAGTCTAACTGTGATTTCAAATAACGGTTATTTATGTATTTATCTATATCTTAAATTATACAATACAAAAGGGTTACAGTATAAAACAAAAGAAGTCGTTTTTTTATTAATTTCTGCAGCGTCATTAAAATAACATTATTAAGTATCTGAGAAAAGAATAGAAGTTAACGTATTTTTAAAAATAATATAAGTGTATATATTAGAAAGGCAGATACTATAACAATAGATTTAACATTTTCTATATATAATAATGGGATACCTTGAGGATGAGGCAGATTTCTAAGGCAAGGAACTCTAGACATTTGGTTCGCTGTTGATGTAATATTCAGAGTATGCCTTGCCTAAATACCATGTACTTCGGTTAATTTTCGCTGTACTAATACTGAAGCAATACATACCTACATGCAGTATAACTGTCATAGTAGCAAGCGTTCAGCTGAACTAAATGTAGACAGCGGTATAATACGGTACGCTTAAAACTTTATGAATATGAGATACACTTAATGGATTTGAAATTCAAATAGCGAGGAATAGTATTCAAGTAATATGATGTATTTAAAGTAGGTATTTATTTTAAAATATTATAATACCTGATGTTAGGCATTAATCTCCATCTATTATCTTTTTGCCAAATAAATGACAATAAAGGCAGTACAACTAAGATTTCTAAATGTTCCATATTAAAATGAAATTTGACAATTTGTAAAACAGTTTCGTTTGCCGATATAAAAATTCAAACTGATCGGAATTCGCCTGAACACAGTTACTTTTGTATACAAAAAAGTTTTGGGACATACTTAAAGTTCATTCTATTACAGTTTTCGCGAAAGTATCTATTGAATTTGAAAGATGGTATGTACTTAACCACTTCAAGCGGAAACATATTGTATCCTTATAGGCAAGTTATAAAACTGTTACTTTTTCTGTTCGTAGGTGACATCTTCTTTTATTGTGCAATAGCGCGTAAAATCCATGCAAAAGAAAACTATATTTTCCGAAGTAGAAGGTGATATACAATACGCTTCTAAGGGTTAAAACTGAAAATGTTTAATTGATCTTAATGGAATCCCGTAAATGTTATCCTGATACATACATACACTCTTAAACAATATTTAGAAAGCCTCCGTAAAAGAATTAAATCCTCTTTTAATAAAATTAAATCAATTAAAAGGTAGGTTAGGTAGACTCACGCAGACTCACATCTACTTTCATATTGTTAAGAACTATGCAAATAGCGAAAAATTAAAACTAGTTTTTACTGATATTATTTTAATTAGAAAAAGGTTGTTGAAAGTTCCTAAATGTTTTTTTTACAAAGACTCGATATTTTTAAGAGCACTTACCAATTGTGGCATCAATATTGACAATGAAATTGTCGTCGCGATAACGATTATTTAAATTTATATAAGCTGTAGAATAATCATTATTAGAAGAACGAATCCTTAATGTTTTACACTCGCCTCGGTGATTTACACTCATATTATTATATGTTAATCCCGACTATTACTCAAAAGATCTCATACTCATTCTCATACTCGTCAAGGATGCTCTCTTAATTTAAATTTTAAAGCTTTGATAGAGATTCAGGGAATACTAGGATTAGAGGAAGATTAATTCTAAAAGTTCTAAAAGCATTCTGTAACACGAATTGCGCTGAATTTTCTCATGTAGGAATTAAAATTGCAGTTCATATTATGGACTACCCCAAGGATTTGCGTAATATAAGCCAATCAAGATATGCTCTGACGATGTGCACTTAATATTTGCGGTTATACTGCATTCGTACATATTTGCAACGTTGTTCGACACTATTATGTATTGCTTATGTATGTAATTGCTTGTCATACATTACTTTTATATTTATACAGCAAAGGTTAATAAATATTTAGTTTGTATATTAGATTTGTTGTTCCTACCTAATTTTATTTTGTAACAAACATTTTATACGAACTCGACTCGTTGCGTTATTGGGTAGACGTTTTCACACATTTTTTATTTGAACGCTTAATAATAATTGAATAGCAGGACTAATGAAACATGCTATTCGGCGTAGCAATAAATTACATTCACCGCATCGTCACATGTCATCCAATTAATCGGTAATCTATACGACCCATTAGATAGTGGCAACTGTTTTGTTTCATATAGCGTAAAATGAAGTGCCAAACTCAGCGCTAAACTTTAAAGTTAATTAATAACTTTGGCGGATAATTAATATCTAAGCTGCGTCGCGGTCGCAAGAGACGAACCACAGTTAGAACAAATTTTAAATCGATTTTGTGCAATCTCACAAAGTTACTTAATAAAATATTGTGATGTTATTAATGTATCTAATATTTTATTATTCAATACACTCCTTATTTGTTTTGATTGCGATATAAATCTGCTTTATCTTGATAGAAAGCTAAGATACTTATATGAGGAATTATAAGTCTTTTTTTAAAAGAAGAAACCCACTAGATCGAACTAGGGTAGAGTTCTAAATTTCTAACCTTATTTGGGGTCCGCAATACTTGTCCAAGGACAACAGTGTGGAACTTTTAACCTTCGGGTCACTTAAAGTAAACCCTAATGAACAATGATAAACGTACAGAACACCTATAAATACAGGGGAAAAAGATCACCATACAAATAACTAAAATTGAAGTGTCTGATTGTAATATCAAAATAACAGATTTTTATAAAATGCATATGGAAGAATAATTGCTGATGACAACACATCAGTTACTAAAATTTTTGTATGTTTGTCTATCTGTCTGTCTGTTTGTTCTGAGTAATCTCTGAAACCACTGGTACGGTAAGCGCAAATGCTCACCGGGGAGAGCCCGTAAGGGACATCGCGCTCGGAGGACTCCGGCAGCGTTCCGTTGGAGATCCCGGAGTCCTCCACGCAGCGCTGAGTACGGCCAGCGGGGGGATTTTAGTGCGGTAAAAATCCCACATAACCCGACGTTGCTCCCACGGCGTCGGTTACATATTGAAGGTTTCCCCCTTGTTACAAAAAAAAGGTACTTGTGTCCATAAAATAAGAAGCAATTTATATGGCATTACGCGAATGTTATTTATAAACTTTATATAAATCTTTACAATAAACTTCGTGACGAAATAATAAATTGGTCAATTAACAAGTTTCAAACAATTCAATTCGATTAAATTTAAACTCATCCGTAAGACCTACTACGAGATTACAAATTAATGGAAGACAAAACATTGAGATTGAAAACAATACAAAATATTTAGAATTATAAAATTAAAACATATAGTGTAGCGTAGCTACACTATATGTTTGACGACCCGCGTGGTGGAGCGGTCACCATACCGGTCTGACACGCAGTGGGTCCCGGGTTCGATCCCCGGCCAGACAGACATCTAAATGATGAGTTTAGATTTCTGTTCTGGGTCCCAGACCCAGTGTTTGTGTATTCGTCTTTGTTTATCCATGGCACCCACGACACAGGAGAAAATCCTACTGTGGGCTATGAGTGTAGAAAGCATTTATGATCATTTCAAATTAAATCATCTAAGCTTGCCAAATAAGGTTTTATTTATATATTTTAGCCTACATTATAAAAAAATTGTTTTCAGAAAATAAGGAAAACCATATAAAGTATTATTCCTTATAATTATGAAATTTGTGTCAGCAAATAAGTACTCCAAATAGCTAATAAGGTTCTAAGTATAGCCTACGTTTTTTATGAATCACAAATACGTCTTTGTTTCAAATAAATAGAGCATATAATAAATATTAAGAAAGACACTCATTTTTCAGTTTCGATCACTAGTGACAAAACACGTTTCCAAATTATCATTATCATAACACAACATGCATAGAACAGCGTCTGTGAATAGTGCATTTGTATGTAGGATGATCGGTTTAAATATGCTAATTACTCCCGGAATTCTATTATAACTTTCCGGAACATGTGCAATATGTATTTTAGAATGTAATTTACATTTGTACGTCGTAAGTTTTAATAAAAGTGGACATTAGAATTAATGTCATAAGAACTATAGAAATACAGCGTTGCTTAGATTTTTTCATTATTCTAAAAGTTACAATACTGATCTCGGTTTCCTAGGCTTTTAAACTATTATTCAGATACAATCTAGAAAATGTAAAGTAGAATTACATTGCTCTTTAATGGACAAAGTCGTAGATCTAAGGTCTAACTATAGAAATTTCTTCTTTCTTGCTACTTGTCTGTGTGCGTGGCATTCATAACGAAGACCGGACATTTTGAAGGTGGTAGAACTCGTTGTGGTTCGACTTCAGGAGCACCACTGCCACACCTATTTCTGCCTCGTAACAGTAGTGTTATGCGCTGCTGTGTTGTGGTCTGAATGATGTGGTAAGGGAGATATGCTTTTCCGAGGCATTCCTTCTTAGTCCTCAGGGGTAGAAACGCATTTGCGGCTAACCTTAGGTGAGACATTGATCTTACCTAGGGTTGATTACAGATGTCCATGGGCGGCAGTAGCCACTTACCATCATGTGCTGCATGCTCGTTTGCTATTTCCATACTAAAAAAAGGTAAAAGAAGACAGAGAGAGATAGATTAGATTAGTGTGCAGGGGCGAGAGATAACTTGTTTGCAGTTTATATGTATTTTATTACATTTTATAAGTCTATTAATAATTATGGTTTAAATTTAAACTGCATGTTTTTGAGTATACGTTAAATTTGACCTGAATATTAAGAGAAAGCGGGGTCACGATTCAAAATACGTCCCGTACTGGAGCAGTCGAGAAATATCCGGATTATATGTCACTCCCGGTAGTAGATAACGTGACAGAAGACGGAGAGAAAACAATTTAAGTGTACGTGTTCGAATTGTTGATAGGTGAGGCTGTAAAGCATCTAATGATACGTGATCAAAAGGTAAAAACTTTAAGGTACAAAAATCAGCTATGATTTTTGTACCTTAAAGTTTTCACCATCAGAGCTATCTGATGGTATGGGTATGATTTAATCTATCTTGGATGTATGAATACATACCCAACATAAATATACTTTTTTATAATACGGAAGTAACAAACGAGCATGCGCCCGCCTGGTGGTAAGTGGCTCGAATCTTGGTAACTTTTAAAGAACATTTGGAACATGTCTCATGTATGTAAATCACCACAGTATTTCATTATAAATAAATCAGAGGCACATGTTATTTTAATCCACAGAGCCTTATCGAAGATGGTAGAACACTGGTTCGACTCCGGTATCACCGTCACTCATATTGCTGTCTTATAATGGAAGTGTTAAGTAAAATTTTATTATTGTAACGTTATGCTTCAGCGTCCGTTACAAAAATCTTTACAAAAATACTTTTCCCTCTCATGCCGTGCATAAAGAAGTTTCACTCCCACACCCGGAGTCATCCACGCAGCGCTGAGGACGGCCACCAGGGGGGTTTCAGTGCGGTAAAAATTCCACAAAACCCGACGTTGCTCCCACGGCGTCGGGTACCTTTTGAAGGGTTCCCCTCGTTACAAAAAAGGTTAAAATTCATAGTATTGGTCTACCGCTGTTCCTACGTAGCAGTATCAAAGCACAATCCGAAGTAGTGACGACGTCGCACGGTGGGTCAAGAGGCTATGAGGCGCCCTCGACCCGCGCTACCTGAGACTGGCTTTTAAACTTTTTCGAAACCATACACTAGCTTTCATTAAGCGGCGAACGCCAGAGTAAACTTCAGACGTAATTTTTTTATTCCTAAAGAGTCTGTGCGAAATATATTCACCTGGTTTTATACATAATTTATGTTCCGGGAAAAGTTGGGGCATTGTTGCGCCTTACTATTCGCGCACATGTTAGCTTTCAAACACGAAATAGGATACCGGGGCCGAGGTAAATTAGTCGAAATGCATAATGACACGAGTTTGTCGTAATTCGAAGTATTTGAATTATGTTGCGGTCGTATTGAAGCACAGTTGTGTAAGTTCGTGAACGTTCAACGTTATTCCTCTGAATGTTGATTTCTGTAACAGATTGTATTCCATTATATTGTACTATCTATATTTTAATTTGACTATCGTTTAGGTTTAGGTCATACATTTATTTCGGGGTTCATTAGAACCTCCGCTATACTGAAGCGTAAATACTAATAAAAATATATCCAGTAGATATTTGTGTCGGTAATCATTTTTTTAATCTTTTTAAATCACTTAACTCACTAAAAGTAAGTGTTACAAAGGGCGAACTTAATGCCTAAAGGCATCTCCACCAATCAAGCCTAGGCAATAGCGAAAATGTGCGCTGTGGGCATATACATCCATAAGAACATCATGACAATTAAAATTATAATATATGAAATATAAATATACATAATAGTTATACAGAATATTTTACAATATTTTTTTATAATTAGTATATATAAAATAAAAAAGAGAAGTAGGATACATCGATAAGCTCATGTGCCAGATGACAGTTGTAAAAAATGTTCTCATAGAAGTGTTCCATAGCATTGTGTACGGAATTCTGAAAAGGAGTAGCTATGATATTCTGGAAGTGGCGAATATGATATTAATACTATCGTCGACCCGACATGTACGTTGTAGTCGGGTCCTCTGCTGGCACGAACATAATGCGATATTTAATAAGGGATGCCACCCTGCCACGGCGTCCACTCGCAAGCGGAATCTTGATGCGCTCCTTTGTACTCTCAGCTACTTTCTCCTTGAGCGACTTATATAGAGTATCATCCGCATAACTTAACCGTCTTACAGATTTGTGTCCGATTTCTTACTTATCTCGTATCTATACGTTTTTATATAAAACTTAAGTACTACAATAATAAAATGAATTAAAACTGAAATTATTATATACCTATTATAAGTTCCTACACACGATGAGAAACATAGTTATGGCAAAGTTGTTTTGTAATGTTTGTCTGTCCCCGCTTGCGTGCTGCAAGCTTATAATAAAATTTTAATAAAATTATAATTTCTTTTGTAATATATTTCACGGTTGTAGTACTTATTTTTTTCGTTTCAGTTTAAGCAGCCGGGTTTTTAAAGTTAGCTATCTAATTTGACCCTTTTAGGGATAAGCATCGAAAAAGTAACATTATATATAAATATTTGTAAAGCATGTCGAAGAAATGAACATACGTACATCCATATTTACACTTGAAAAACATTGCCCTCCTTTGCTCCTCCTGATGCAGTCGGGTATTAAATAATATTAAGTGATCGCTCTACTCATGGATATCTGTAAGGTAAGTACATGTTCTACCTAAAAATAATGTCTCGATTCGCTTTTTATTAAGATTGCTTCACCAAGATACTTACTGACATGAGTCTAAAACAACTACAGGCGAAAACTTACGGTGAAAACTTTGTTTTAAAATAGTCTGAATGATAACCCATTTTTATTCACGCCATGAAATTCCAGTGAATTCTTAATGCAACTTTGTGTAGGTTTTACGTGATGGTCAAGTCAAAGTCATGATTCAACTAAGTATTCACTTTGAAGAAATTTTACAAAGATTCAGAAATATGTCGATAGTGCGAATACTTTGTAGAGCAATAAATATAAAATTTCACTGCAACTTAGATCCCTCTGTTGGAGAATTGTATCTGAACAGTGTTGTCAAAAGTGTGTTTAAAATTCTGTTTCCGGCATCTAAGCTTCACTCGTAATCGACAATATAAAAACGAGTTTTTATTCAATTAGTTTACTACGTGTACACAAAAAAACTACTTGTAACGTATTGTCATTGGAAATGTACAGTACTTCTGTAAAAATTGTTCAAGGGAGGCTATGTTTAACTACATATTTTTAACAAATTGAAGTAGAAAATAAGCCAGCAATAAATCTTGTAGTCAGTGAATTATGTCGTCCATTCATAAATCAATCATCAGTAATTTAACCCAAATAAGATTATAGTTTTACCTGAAATTAGTCACAGCTGCGTCGCTACTGAGAACTTAGTTCTCAGTAGCGACGCAGCTGTGACCAGTTGGAGGTATTCTCCCTTGGCATGTGTCCCTTATCACATCTGTACTCGTGTGCATAACTTACTATTAATCAAGGTAATGTTTAATTGTGTTTATATAGGTATATGGTTTACAGTAAATTTGAATATAATTACCGATGTGCCGACACGCGACCGCAAACGTGCCTGTCCAGTTCAGCGCTGCGTGCGCCATGCCATGAGTAATCTGGTTATCATTCTCATTTCCCGTTCTTAATCCAAAAAGTAACTTGCCTTTAATAAGAATGAACTCCAAAATATGTTTATGTAGGGAAAATTACTTACCTTTATTTTTAAAATATTGCTTAATATTATTTTGAACGTAAAATAATTACTACAGCTTCCTAGGATGTTTCCTTATAGAGCAGCCGCGCAAGAAATTTGATACACAAATTACTGATAATTTCCTGTATTTTAATGAAAAGATAATTAAACATTGTTTTTTGTACAATCTACATTTTTGAGGTAATTTTGAACACGTATAAAGGTTATAACGATTTTGAAATCAATTATGAGCTAAATTTTATTTCATTTAATACTTTATAGATACGCATTCGGCTACAGTTTCTAGAGTGTCTTACATTTTTAATATTCACAAATTTGCTTGACTCAACGTTTTCAATTAGTTTGATGGAAAGGATTGCTTCCAACTGGCTAAATACTTGTAATTTGACTGTGCCAAGTAATATAAAAAAATGTTATTTAATTTTTTAAATTACTTTCTACAGTGTAAATACACTTCTTAACTACTATGTGATAAATAATAACGTGGTGAATAGTCACCACGTTATTATTTATCACATAGGTTCAACGATTTTATGTTTTCAGCTACATATTGCAAAATATTATTACAGTTAATACCATACTACATATTATATAATAACGGCAAACAAATCAAGACAGAAATATTTGCCATTTCGAATGAAATTTTAAAAAAATATTGATAATATTGTTACAAATAAAGTCTTTACCGACAAAGTAGCAAACGTTGTATCACGACAAAAACTCTCAAGTTTGAATACGATCACGATCACTACATACTAAACGTCAAAATGGTGGCACGAATAATGTTTTGGATCCCGAGTTTGTTGTCAATATTACTATGATATTTTATTATAATGACTACATCGAAGAATATATACCACCGCGAAATTAAAAACTACCATCGAAGCATATTTTTTGGAGGTTTAGTAGGTAACTTTGCACATTTTGAAAACTTAATTTTATGAATCAGATTAAATACGAAAATAGCTTGGAATGTAAAACAAAATCTGTGTACAATTTGTATTATACACTGATTTTGTTTTACAACATTACATTACATACAAATCGATAGAACCATTTTCGGGAAACCAATTACATTATAGTGTATATATGTATAAATACAATGTAAAGTAAATGCACCTATTACAGACACGGAGCAATTATAGACAAATTTCATGATTCCCTCTAAAAATATGAAATTGGTAGATTATTTTTTCAAATAGCCTTCTTAATCACTTGTGCTAGTATTCCAAATGTCATGTTGTCAATTTTTAACAGCCTTAAGTCTTTTCTACAGCCTTAAGTGTTGCGACCTTAACCATCAATCGTTCACGCAGTGTTTTAAGCAATTAAAAATCGGGTTTTCTTATATAGATTGCGGCGCAAGTAAGTAAATTTTTTTGCTATCTTCATATCAGGTGTAACGTTGATGTTAAAAATCGTGTTATCTTTTGAATTATGATAATGAGAGATTAATTATACATTTTAACCTAAAATCTTAAAAGATTTGTTGTCTTAAATTTTATAGGTGTTCATAATTGGATATATTTTTAAGCCTGAACCCAAATATGGACATCATGTTATCATACCTATGTTATTTATATATTTAGGTATTGTTTTGCATAGCACAAATTGATGTATATATTTCAGAAAATCCACTGTAAATTAGGACTGTCTAATTATGAACATTATGTCCAAAATTTGGTGTTCAAACTGGTTCAGCATTTTTATGATCATAATATTTTTTTTATTAACTGAAGATATAACAACTAAAGAATATAATAGATATCAAAGAGAAAATGCCAATAGAAGAAGAAGTAGAAGAAGTAAGAAAAGGAGATAAAACCATATTTGGATGAAGCCCATAAATGGGGGTCCATAACTGGGTTTTCTTTGTCCATAAATGGAGTCTGAGATTATATTTTATTAAAGCTAGTGTTCAGCTAATTTAAACCTCCTTCATTTGCTTCCAAATTCCTGAGCGCGTGATTTGTGAAATGGAAAAATTACAAAACCAAAATGAAAAGCAAATGCTTACACTGGCCATAATTGGTGCATTTACATTACCAGTACAATACAATATATAACGAACATCAGAAATTTCGCTTGTAGTGAAATAATAACAAAAGAATTACGCTGATATGAAACGTGTAAACAATAATTATAATTTATTAATTGTAAATAAATTGTAATTGCCTTTCCGGCTTCAAATATGGCTGATTCATTCAACGTATTTAAAGAAATAATTGAAATATCATGACTATTTGACTACCGGATAATAACAGATACTTATAGAAATTGATCGCTTTAAACAAAAATTTGGACATTTGAGTATTTCAATACTTTTTTCAGTATTCTGCTAAAAAAATACAAAATTAAAAAATATTCACTTTTGACATAGATCAGACGTTTCAAGTTTCAGAATTTGGCGTTTTTGCTCATGTATTCTAAGGTTACATAAAGTTACATACGGGCACATAATTATAGTACACAAAATACTATAAAAGAATATACTTGTTATTTATACCCGTAATTGGGATACAGAAATACAAGTAACATGTACTCGCGTGCGAACATGCGTACCACTACATCAGCCTGTCAGATAATTACCTGCGTTGTTTCTTAAACGAAATTATAAGCTGTTCTAGATTTTATATATACGTAACTGCTCCCCAAGGACAAGTCTATTATGTTGATCTTAATCAGGCTCGCACGTTATTAATCTTGTAAAGTACATTTAGGAACCTATTTACCCTGTTATACATTTATAGGATATTGTATTTTAAATTTACAAAAGCGGTTCAATTTCTCCCGGTATTGATTAGTATATAACTAAAAATAGCGAATAAAATATTATATTTAAAAAATATACAGCGATATCTGTTAAAAGTAGGGTTTATCTCTTGTGTAAGGGTTTTTTTCGTGTCGCATTTTTTATATAATAAAGTAGTATGTAGCTTATTTAATTTGGCACTACAATCAATTGTTATCAATTTTACAAGTTGATATGCACCAGCTTTTCAAAAATGCGCTATTGCCCTTAATGTTTTAGTTAGAAAACCATTTCTATAAATCAGTGAGAGTAACACTGTAAGGCTAAATCAGCAATCGAACTTCTTACGGTTACCTATTTTTATTTCTTTATTTTAAAACTAGCTGAGCCTGCGGATTCACCTGCGTTTAAAAGAAATGTAA
>MOOZ01000092.1:2183385-2195480 GCA_002930495.1 Cecropterus lyciades | reverse complement strand
GCTGAAGAGTTTGTTTGTTTGTTTGAACGCGCTAATCTCAGGAACTACTGGTCCGATTTGAAAAATTCTTTCGGTGTTAGATAGACTAATTATGGAGGAAGGCTATAGGCTATATATCATCACGCTAAGACCAACAGGAGCGGAGCAGCAATGAAGAATGTTTCAAAATCGGGGTTTTTTTTCTAATGAGAGCTTCCGCTGCATACATAATGTTTATGTATGTCACGTTACATTTCTTTTCAAACGCGGGTGAAACCGCGAGCTCAGCTAGTAAAATAATGTAATACATAATAAAGATAATACTGGAAAAGTACTATGCTAAAATAAATTTACACTAAAATAGTAGGTAGATGTTTTCGGACAAAAAATATCCGTGAATTCAAAGAAAAAAGATAAAATAATTCATATCTTGGCAACCAAACATACCATTACGAGTATTCTTAACTACCAGTGTCGTTACAAAGCGTTATCTTTTATTTCTTGTTTTGTAGATAATAGTTATTACGTAAAGGTTTAATGTTTTTTGCAGTTTCTAGTTATTGCTCGTGATTATTAGTCCCTGTGGATATCATGTTATTATTATGTAAAATTATATACGTAATGTATTAAACTGTTAGATGTAAAACGAACTTAGTGTTATCGTAATTAGTCTTTATTGGATTTAATATCTAGTAAATAGTTAATACTTATGCTGTCTCAATTAGAAGATGTAGATCATAGTGAAACTATGATCAATAGATCATAGTTGGTAGATATAACATAGGTGATTAATATGTGAAAATATTTATATGAACATTTTTTTTCTTTATTCAGGGTGTCTAATCTGAATATATAAGAAGGTACGTGTTTTCACATTTATAAAATGTATTATTTCATATGTAAAAACCTATAAAATAAGATACATTTATATGTACGATACCGCTATTTCCACTATTATTCGGCCTACGATTCCATATTGCAAAAATGTACGTACTTTCTCACAGCTACGCCATCTTTTAGTTCTTCCCAAAACGAAGCAAGGGCAGGTTTGTACAAGTGCTGCCTTCATAAATTTGCACATACCCAGCTATGCAGAGAGTGAAGCGGTACTTCACTCCACCCGATAGATGGCGTTGGTTGAAACGTTATGCCATCCTTAGTACAACGTTGCTGTTAAAGTTCGCTAGATGGCGTTAGTGGTTGCCTCTGAACTATACCTTATTTTGACTCAACTGAATCTGATACCGTAGTTCTGTGAAAAGTTCGCGAAGTATTCCTATAGATGGCGCTGTTTAGGCAAATATGAACGAGTTATCTATTTACAAGGGCTGGTAGAATGTTTAGTAGAGCTTTGAAGACCTAGACTTCGTAGTTAATTTAACTCCTAGGTACGATTTAAGTACTCAAACTATTTAGTTTTAGTTGAATAAACGTAAATTAGTTAAGGAAAATATTTAATTTTGTGATAATTTACGTTTGTTAGTTAGAGTATTATTTGTGAACAAAATAACTTATTAAAATCATAATACGTATATTTACAATATTATAATTTGTACCCTGACGAACTTTGTATCACATAAGCACCAATAAATGCTGTACTAAATTACAAGTTAATAACTAAAAAGGTTTATAAAATTATGTTATATTATCCAAAGGAGTGAAACCTTTTCTACATAACATGGCGCGCTGCTCAATTTGTTAATGAATCTCAAAAATTACATTTACATTTTATAAAATTTAAACAGGACGAAAAATGTTCACAATAAAGTACCGCATTTATATCGCCACCTACCGGAAAGAACAACATCTGGCCAACTGGAAGATATATACGGTACAGGTTTCAAGCTACAATGTAACCGGCTAACCACGTTTCATACAAGTAATATTTCATCCCACCGCCTGCAGTTTACCCGTTGACACCTTTAATGTTCTGGATAAAAGGTGAATGTCTTCGTATTATGTCAAGGATTTGTAGTATGAAAGATTTCAAGCTCGTCGTAAAAATAAGTCCAGTAAAAATATATCTTAGATATTGAAAATGGCTATCTATATTTATAGGCGCTTAGAAGTATATAAAAATAGTA
The DNA here is from genome assembly GCA_002930495.1 of Cecropterus lyciades. Taxonomy (NCBI): domain Eukaryota; kingdom Metazoa; phylum Arthropoda; class Insecta; order Lepidoptera; family Hesperiidae; genus Cecropterus; species Cecropterus lyciades. The sequence continues at coordinate 2,193,417 of MOOZ01000092.1, read as the reverse complement.
TCTAGTTAAAATTTATTATTATAAGTTAACAAAAGACTTTTACTATGTACTGACGGTGGTAGAACTCTTGGTGGTTCGACTCCGGTAGCATCACCGCCACCCTTATTTCTGCCTAATAACAGCAATGTAGTTGCTGTTTTCTGGTCGAAAAGCTGTGGTAAGGGACATATACTTATCCGAGGCATTCCAAACTAGTCCTCAGGGGTAGCTAACCTTAGGTAAAACCTGACCTTACCTGGGGTTGATTACAGATGTCTGCATGCTCGTTTGCTACTTCCATAGTATAAAAAAAGTACTTTACTAAGTAGATACAAGTTTTTGTTGGTATTTAATATCCGTTGTTGTTGTGACAATAAAAGTTGTCTCACCCCCCTTCCCCTGTTTGCATTCGTTATTTTTGAAATTTATATGGTCTTTGTCACTCTCCAAACTGAGACAATTCCAATGACATGTTACAATCCGTCAAGCCGTTTAGGCTCGTGCCAAAGAAATTGACATAACTACATACAAAAAAATATAGATACGTACGCTCGAAAAGCACCACCTTCCTTCAGATGCAATCGGGTAAAAATATATTCGACTCATGCGTTTGTCCTCTATCTTCATAATACTCTTGTCACTCATATTTGAGGATCTGAATTCAGCGGAGATTTATTTAAGATGAAAGTCCCGCATCGCATCAGATACAAACATTTAAAAGACTCATTTAGAGCGCTCAAATGTTTTTAAGTCTATAGATAGATCTTATTCGTATTGGTTAAGTTTTTGTACATTAATATATATTTCTATGCATAACACTCGAAACAACATAGGAAACCCCGGCGAGTGGCCTTCGTTGCTATTCTTTTTTATCATAACGTTAAAACACTCATAAATAAAGTAATAACAGCATGAAAATATATAAGGAATCTTTTCCGCCTCTCTTTTTGACATGGCGACATTATATTACATTTACCTCATTCAAATGGTAATTGTGGTATACACTGGTACTTCTTTATTAAAATATCGCCCAGAGCGGTCACCGTAAAATATGGGAGAGGGTGTAAGTGAAATGAGAATGCTTTATTGTTTTCCTTTTTTGTGACCCAAAATGTTTGTAGACCTTTTCATTTTATCTCTTCAATCAAAGTAATCGCTAACATGCCTTTGATTATTTTTAGCTGAATCATATCGTTAACTTTCATGTTTTTGTATAGCAGACGCCTTTGATAATGTAACCCCTTATTTTGTACTAGTCAATTATTTATCTATTGACTGTAAGTCAGTGAATACCTTTTGTGCTCCTGTTATAAAACGTATTTAATATAATACGTCTTTTATTAAACATATAAAGTGAAAATAGAGAGAGAGATAATAAAGGGAGATTGAATATAAGATTTATTTTTAAGTCTTAATAATTAATTGACACTGACTAGTTTAAGAAATGTAGCGCCGGAAGAGTAAAGTAAAACATATTTGGCTGATTTACAGGAATAACCACACGAATCCAAATTCATCAATTTTAATTTTTTTTTGGGTAAAACTGTTTTAATGGTCTAGAATTAAAAACTTGGTGCTATAACAACATCGTAGTTAATGACCTTATATTTTATTAATAATATATTTTTACTATTCATATAAATATCAATATAAATATCCACTTCATGTTAAAAAAAGATAAAAATAATAAGCATTGTTTTATTTTTACCTGGATGTCCTGTAAAATTTGCGTTTCTGTGTTGTGTTATTCAATCCAAGCAGTGATTTATTCTCAAAACATGCTACTAGAGGGCGCTAGTTTAAATATTTAGCTATGTTTCAAGTTACAAGTATCAAAATTAGGGTCTTTCACGCTCGAAATTTGCATATGAGTTTCTCCAGCGAGGCGACACTTAACGTGCTCCCGGCGAGCTTATTGCGTGTGTAACAACGTCTTGAATTCTAAAATTAGGAAATTTTATACGTGGGTACACGTATAAAATTTTGAATATATTTGCATTGTCAGAAATTGTTAAATGCATTTTTATACCACAGTCACATAAACTATCCAAATCGCATTTATTTTTACGAGCTTTTAACGTTACCTTAGAATTTAAGTACGCCAATATCAATTTATTGGTACGTTACATAAAACTGGTGACCGACGTCGATTATACCCCTTAATATTGAATACGTACGTATATTTTGGCACAGTGCCCGATTGAAAGATATCTCGATAGGATATTAGTTTCAGGAATGCGTCAAATAATTTCGCCTATCTGCGAACAAGAGATTATTATAGGAATATAAATTTTCTCTGCAATAATGGGCCTAATTTATTATGGAATGTGTCTTTCTTATAAGGATTTTATTACGCATAACATATTTTTCCTCCGTTACTTATTTGACTGTTCGTGTATATTTTCACGTTTATCATGCGACGTTTTTGTTATTAATAAAAAAGTGCTTGCAATAACGTGATTTTTGTTTTTGTTACAGGTAAGAGAATGCGTATTTCAAACATTCGTTACTTCTAAATGGGTAAGTATTGTAAATAGATTTATGAACATCGTCAAGTTTATAAGTCAAATAGGTAAAATTTGAAGTTTTATTTACTTCGAGGATAAAGTCTACCATGTTTGCCAAATATAGTTTTGAAGACCTTTGAGAGCATCACTACTTTAGAACATCTACACAATGGTTCTCGTCGCCGCTAAAATAAGCCTTTTTTAATAAATGTATAGTCTACACAAGCTAATTACAAATTCAACGAAGGCCAGGTATTAAACCTGGATATCCAACAAGTCTGGCTAAAATTCATATATCTATTTAACCTTAATTTTTGACATTTAAAACGACAAAACATTTACCACTGTTTTATTCAAATATGTTAATCTACAATTCAAAATAAGGAGTAAATACGAGTACTTAATAGCTTTGAATATTTCAAAGAAATTCATGATGTACGAGTGGTAGTATTATCTATGATACAATTGTTTGTTCAGTAATATTTTTAGAGCACACGGACGGACAGTCTGATGCCGTAGATGTTGTATTTATTTGTGTTACTCTAAACCTATTTCTGGATAGGTATAAATTCTAGATTTTCGCACTGTTTTGTACGCAGGGAATGTAAAAAACGCGAGTACATAGCCGGCACGATAACATGACATGTGGTGGATAGGAAATGTATTCTCGTTTGGCAAAAAAAGGATTTTATTGTACCGAATTTTGCACTTTTTTGTTTGTGTCGGGCGAGTATAGCATTTGAAATATATTCTATTCGAACTTTTTAGTGATATTCCACAGGCAACAGAAATAAATATTATAAACACAGCTTGGATAAAACACGGTAAAAATAATAAAACAGTGACTTTGGATAGACTTTTTGCAGTAGGCAGATAACAATTTTTTATCGACCATGTTAACAGTAATACTCGAGAACAATAATTGTTTATAAATTGACATATTAAATCAGTTTCTACTATTCTTACGTAATTTGAAGCACAAGCAATTCCTTCTCCCAAGCATGATAAACTAACCGACGTCCTCTGAAACTGAGAACAAAGGCGCATAGCTACTCTAACAACTGCTTCTGTGCAATCAAACTTGTTATCTCCTTTCAAAATTTCTTCATCTCCAAAAAGTTGAGCCTCTATCTTGTCCGTGCAGTTTGAACGAATAAAAAATGTTTTATTCATTACAGACAAACGGAGACGAGGGTCTGAAATGTAGTCAACGTGATTATTGGGATTCGAGCGATCAGAACGCAGTCATTAATCAACTCATTCAAATGTAATTCAATAAAGAACACGCGAAAACAGAGCGTCAATTTGTGTTGTAAATTATTACAACCTAAATACAATCGCTGCTGTGTCACCTGTCACTGTTATGCAAATCCCATCGAATAGCTCTCAGTTAATTTGCGCTAAACGTAGGATAAAGTTTTCGAGTTATAACTGCAAGCGGAACACAATTACTATAACAGTATTCACTCATTCTATTCACGTACAATGTAGCTAAATTAATATGTATTTTATGTCATTAAAAGTCCTTTTCAGCTTCCTATTTTATGAAAAGGTCCACCTTATGGTAAGCCGTTCAAAAGGCAAAAATGAGATGGTAATGTGGACTTAAATATGTTTTTGTCCGTAAGTAGAAGCGTTTTTGCGCCATTTGCGAGGCAGCCATGAATCTTTTAAAACCGAGTCTAATTTGTCGCTAATTCAAGCCAGAGCTTTAATCCCGAAATTGCCAATTATGTAGCATCAGAAGAGGATCGCATCTATCTGAGTACTGCTTAATCTAATGCTCTCACAGTAATAGTATTTCGTACTATATAATACGGTTTTATCTAGGTATCTAAACGTATTGTCTCTTTGAAGAAATAAATCTTCAATAAATAATTATTTAGGATTTACGATCGTAAATCTTCGATAAATAATTTGTAAGGATTTACGACGGCAATAAAATATAATGTTATAAAAAATACTTTAGATTTAAAAATGTGTACCTTGACAAATTAACACTAATGACTTATGAGTTAATTATGTTCGAAATGATTAATTTAGATCTCATTATCTTATCTGGGTCTAAATTACTCTAAACGTATTAAAACAGATAAAGCTTCTATATAATAATTAGCTACCTTTTATAATTAGTTGGCTTTTCACTCGTAAAATTGGATGTTGATTTTAACATATCAGCCACAAATTTACAATTTGCAGAGGAATGTATAATCTATATTATAATATACTCATCGTGTAAATCATGTTAATTATTTGCCTCCGACTCGATAATGCTGCGTCCATACGTATTCATAATAACTATTTTGTTTTATGTATAAATAGATGGGTATCTGTAAAATATATTGTGTGTATTGCAAACATATTCGCCCGTTTTTGCGCTGTAAAAAGCAGATAGGAAACATCGGGCCTATAAGTCATTTGTATCGCGGCATAAAGTAGCGGGAAAACATCGATGATTTACGTTTGTGGTCGCGCGACACTCGTGTTCTATCCACTGGAATCATAGCACGTAACGTCTGTTGTCAACAGTCAACTGGTCCATTACTGGAAACGGTCCTCTTAGTATGAAACGGGTTCATACCAATCTACCACACTGAACAATTGCGGCTTAGTAGACAGAACGTATTTGTAAACGATCAGGCGGATCAGATACTCTCGTCTATGTTTTTCTTACCTGCCTTAACGAAATAATTAACATTCGTATGTTTTTCTTAATTGAATAATTAAAAAATATATTTTTTTAAAACGATCTGGTTCTACTTACTATTATATACAACGTGGCCAAAGTTTATGACATCAGTTAATAACTCAAATGAAAATATTACGAGCGAGCGAACAAATATGATACTCATTTAGTAACGGTGATGTGTGACGTTTAACGAATGGTAGTTTGTTTTTCAAAACTCAACAACGTTGCATAGAATATATAATGGACACGATGTGACCCGCAGATTACCGATGTAAAACCGTAAATCGCGACGTGGTTGTCAAATAACAAATGAGTAGAAATAGGGTTTAAAAACAGATCTTTTTGTACACGTACCCCTGCGCTCTGCCACTGTTTCAGTATTCAGTGCACACTCTACGAACCTACCTACAACCAGCATTCGTTATCCACCCCACCTCAATAATTACGTAGAACCCCAAAAATTTACATGGGCAATAGAAATTGGAAACTTCCGTATTCCTCTTTGAAATTGCTATTTTAGGCAATAAGCTTGCAAGTCTGATTATTTCGTATTGTCGAAACGTAATTTGTTATTCGTGCCCTTATATGCATTCACGCTTTTAGTTTTACGTTCATTTTACATCAAAGAGAGTTTGAAATGTGAATACTGTTCGATACTCACACACCGAAACAAAGTAGCGTATCGCTGATGTTATAAGACAAGGTAACTGTGGTGCTTCAAAAAGCGTAGCCTTCCAGAAAATCAGTCAGTGAACGCATTTATATCGGAATCTAATAAATCATCCTTATCTGCTTCTACATTACGAGTAATGTTATTAAAATATCTAGAATAGCTGAAAGCATGAATAGAATTATTATTTACAAATCTCTATGCGGAATTACAAATTCTCATTTGTCTACGCCGAGAGCTTTTCATGCAGACGTCTGTTTTGGCAACAGACCGCATATAATTTAATATAAACACATTGTGCTCAAAGGATGTTCGTTCCAAATCCGGGGCAAAATAGTGTGCCGATTACCTACTCTCCAGCGATATTTTGTCGATGTCACTGAAGTGATTCGCATTTTGCAGTCGCTTTGCGTTCCAGTTTGGCAGATTTAAAGGAGTTTCGACAGATATTCCAATATATTGTCATGTTTAACGTCAAGTTTAGAAATCATGTAAACGTGAATTCTGTTAAGTATTTTTGAATATACATGTACAACTGCATACATAGATTATTCCTTCCTTTTAGTATCGCATGGTATAACATAATACATGACAATAATAGTAGAAATTATTAGTAAAGTTCAAATGTTTGAAAAATGTAAAAAGAATCATAAAATTAAAGGGCAATTTAACTTTTGAACGAATCATTATTTAGATATTTAATGTAAAATCATTTGGGATATCGTATAGGATATTTTCAGTGTAATGTTATTATGAATTTTGCGACCGCCGAAATAACTCGTTGGCATAATCTTTGGGAAATACTATAACAAATTAATGGTCATCCCTACTATGAAATCCTAAGGTCCTAACCCGAAGGTCTGTAATAAAACCACGCCGTTAAAATTAAATCACACTTATGTATTCGCATGCATTAGGTATGGAACAAAGCAGTTTATCATTCGAAATGTGCCACTTAAAATACTATTTTTCCGTTTATCCATGCGCTCGTCTCAAATAAATCCTAGCACAAAGAAAGAACGAAAACATTCACTCTAATAAACGTATTTGTTGAAGCATGAGTACATTTCAACCGAGTCCATTGTCGCCCCACACTTGCTCCACTCGGGCTGTTTGGAGCTCACGGCCTTCTGGCATAATTACACGAATGCATTGTGTGGCACCATGTGCACCGCTTATGCTCGTAATTTCAGAGAAAGTACAGGAATTACTTCGCTTTCAGTTCGATAATTTGGTTCGGTGAATTGCTCGATCTTCTTGTTGGTTGTTTTTTATTTTGCCATTAAGTTTTATAACTACAGAAATATACTGAAATTAGTGTGTTTTAACCTTAGTGATTTAATCAAACGAATTAAAATAACAATGAATGCAATTAAGAAGAAATAAATTATATGCAATTATAAGAAATACATTACAGAATTACGTAAAATATACAAAAAGATCAATTTTTAATATTTTTAATGATGAATGTTTAAGAAAAATCACATGCCTACTAATTTAATTTTGTCAAAATTTTTTGAAACGTGCAAAATTTCCCGTACATCATAGAACATATCATACGTTGGAAAATGCTATAATTTTAATCATACAATCGCAAAGAGTCACTTGCATACACATAGTTATGTAAATGGAATCGAAGAAAAAACAAAGCGGTTGTTAGATCAAGAAGAAATTGTTCAAAGGACATCCGGAAAGTGGATTGAAAAGTTAACCATATTAGATATCTAATTAGTTTGTATGTGATCGCTAAAGCGTTATAGCACATTTGTGCAATTCGGTGAGTTTGAAACTTCTTTCGTTTAATGCCTTCTTTACATGAATTAAGATACTAACGTTCAGCTTGTCATTTACAAGTAGTTATTTCATATAAACATATTGATTATTGAATACAAAATCTTATTAAGCAAATAGCATCTAGCACAATTTTAATTAAAATTAGCGCTTACGGCATGTGAAGTCGTTTGAATAGCTACGGCATGTATTTATTGACAGGTGAATACATTTGCTCGTTCATTTACTTGTTTCAACGTAGTAGTGAAACGAGCTTCGTGCCACTAACAACTCCTTATTCAAATTTAAATGTCCTTTACAATATTTGCACTAAGTCATAAATACTAAAAGCGAATACTAAGCTCGTGTAAAGTAAGCATTACATGCGAATGCATTGTATGCCAGTATGTGTACCGTTTATTTCGTAATTTGTGAAAGTAGACGAACCTGAAAACGGAGGAATAAAGCTTTTATCCCAAATTGGTCACATGGATACGGGCCCCTTGTAAATATACGTCATATTTCACTAATGAGTTTCGTATTGACATGTAAATTAAGCAGTTTTTGTTCGTAAAGGCGAAATAACCGGCATGTTATACTGTTAATAACACGTTACTGAATCTCTACGGCATTCGTATCTATAAACTAATAAATCATTGTAATTTACCAACAGAATTCACGCGAATACATGTTATTGCATAAATATAAAATGTATTTTGGCTATGGAAGTATTCGTACATATATTCGTGTTTGTAATGCAAGCCGTACTAGAGTTGGAATACGAAATACTTAGATCTAGTGGTACGAGTGAAGAATGTCGCCCTATTCACCTAGTTGGCGAAGTATGTTAGCGGTAGCTACCCCAAGTCACGAGATGTGGTTCTTAACTAAAAGCTGTTAGTTATACTGTCACGTGTTTGCTACTGTTTAGGACTTAGTTCCATAAACTACAGTAGCGAGACATCGTCAATGATACAACACCTATACTAACTGGTCGAATACATATAATCAATTAGATATTAATAAAGGAAATATAATTATTTGCTTATTTAAATACGTATTACGTACTTATATAAGCTATATTGTGTGTGTGTTGTGTGTGTGTGTGTGAGTGTATGCGTATCTCTTATACCTTTTTATTTTTAATGTATTAATTTTTATTTCATGTCTTTATTAATATCAAATATCAATAATCGGTGTAATAGAACAACAATTTCACGCAATTTTTTAAATAGAATAAGATGAATAACAATGAGTTAATATTAAATATAATTCAAATATAAAATTTCTAAGCTTGGTTACAACTCTTATTGTGCTATTGTGAAATTAAGGAAAGCTTGGAGCATACTCCATGCTGCTTCATAGCGGAGTCCCCACTTCAGAAAGATCCACATTAGGTAACACAGTATGACACAAACATGTGTTTTAGACTTTTTTGTGACATTCCTAATTTTTCATTTTTCTACTTATTACACTTATGTAGTATATATAATATAAATGAAACTTACAGGTTATCTTCTAAAGCTTCCGCAGTTGAAAATAAAAACCTAGATCAAAATTCTGTTTATACGATACTTTAGTCTAAAGTGATGAAACTCGGAGTGCTTACTACGTTGCCGAAAATCTAGGTCATATTTAGATAATGCCGTTCAAATTCAATAAGAGCGTCAGTTTGACGCTTGACTTTAAAAGCTTGCTGTGTTTGCATTTTCAAATAAACTATGGCTATTTCTGTAAATAATATTTAAATATTAAATATTTTGCTATAAGTTTGACACGTCACGCTATTCGAACACAGGAATGTATACCTGTCGTATATCTGTCATAGAATTCAGTATGCGAAATTATTGCATCCGCCCTAAAGTTCCGACCGCAATCGTAATTTCGCCAAAATGGCATTATTTCATAGCGACAAAAGCCATGACGCTGTTTCCGAGTGTTTGCGGTGAAACCCCATCGATTTGGGGTTCGTTGGCGGAACAACCGTGTACGATTATGGTATGTTGTAAATGTCAAATTTTTGACTGAAGCAATAAAGTTTTATGACTTATGACGTAGTGCATGTAACGACATTTTTTACTTTTAGATCCATTTTTTCTTTTAATTTTAGAAGTAGCAAATGAGCATTGATGGTATTTAGCCATTGCCACCCATGCACATCTACGATCAACCCCATAAGAATTTTACCGGAGATCGACCATTCTTGCTACTCCTCAGGATTAAGACGGTCATCTCATATGAAATGTGTGTTTGACTAAATAAGCGGTATTTATATTTTAAAATTAATACGAGTTACAATATTTTTTAAGAAAAACTCCATGTACCAAAATCACACTGTTTTCGTTATGTGGTTATGGTAAAGATATTTCTGTTTTCTACATTCAGCCTGCTCCATCTAACGTACTGGTTGAACATAG
>MOOZ01000092.1:2155046-2181720 GCA_002930495.1 Cecropterus lyciades | reverse complement strand
AGCATGAACGTCTATAATTAACTTCATACATCACAGGGCCTCCATCTGAAGTCAATCAATGCGTTGCTACTCCCGAGGACTAAAAAGTTTGCCTTATATAAAAATGAGCTGGCAATCATTATCTTCCTCCGAAACGTAAGATCTACTTCACGCTAGAATAGATTCGGCCGGGGAGGTACCATCGTCACACCTATTTATAGTGTTAAGCAGTAATTATTTTTATATAAAAATAATAGATAAAGTTTATAGTATTTGAGTTTATCTAAGTGTCAAATATTGTTGTTGCAAAGAAATATGTTATTCAATTTTTGTTATAAAACAACTCGCCATTACATGGCACTGTTAGCGTAATTGTAAAAATACGCATAATAATAATAAAAATATACTTTATTGTACCCAAGACGAGAAAAATATAGAAAAAAAGTTTCAATTTTAAAATATAAAAAGGCGGTCTTATCGCTAAACGGCGATCTCTTCCAGACAACCTTACGGTGCGGATGAAAATACGTATACAGAAAGATTAGGTAGGGTGCAAAAACAAACATAGTAGTCATTAAAACGCATACAGTTTTAATGAATACCATGTTTTATTCATTGGTTCTGCTTGATGACAAGACAAGTAATACATACATACAAACATAGTATGAAGTCCGGTTGGCTTGGCACTAAAAGATTTTAATTATTTTACTACGTCTAAAACGTCTCTTATTATGAGAATTCATCATCAAAAAAATTTTTAAATATAAAAATAATTAGAAGATAGGTATGTTCTGATATAACTCTTACTGAACTTATATTTCGTAATAAAGAAATGTGTGTCAAGGTTAAATAACATAATGTATTCCAATTATTTTGAATTATTTCGGTAGTGCAAATATAAAGTAACGTGATGAATGCACTTCCAAACTTGAATTTTTAGTATTTCAGTTTAAAATTAACGTCTTTCTGACTTGTTACAGTGAAATGTAACATTTGCCAAAATTTTAAATTGTGGTTGGGCAAAATTCTCTAACTTTACTTTTTCTCCGCTTCCTACTACCTACTATTTTTGCATTTAAATCCTTAAAATTAAATACAGTTGTTTTAGTTTGATGCATTTTTAAACATACAGTCAAAATTCTTAAAAAAAAACTTTTCTTTGATTCTAAAAACTCAAATACTGAGGTAACCGAAAAAGTTAAAAATTACAAAACTTTTTCTCGTTAAATTGTACTTACTTAGTGCCTAAGTACGAATAATTCATTGGTAGTTGTTAATTCGAACGCATATACGTTACTTATCGAATTTATTAACAACCAGCTGTGTCCCGTGGTTTCACAAGTGTTTAAAAAATAACACATTAAATTGTTATAACTTTTGATAGAGTGGATAGATTTTAATAAAACAAAACTAAATGCTAAACCACGATACGTACCTACAATTTTGAATTTAAATCCTTTAAATTAAATGCAGTTGCAGCTTAAAAAAATCTGTTATTTGATTCTAAAAACTCAAATATTGAGGTAACTAAAAAAGTTAAAATTTACAAAATAACCGTGAAATAACCACTAAACAGGAGTATAATCTTGAAAAATGAGGTTAGTTTTTCACGTTGGTCGGTAATTTTGGAAAACATAAATATTGTCGCGAGCCCCACTTGACAGTGGACAGAGAACGTTGGAAGCGGAGGAGCCATTATTATGAGTTAGTACGCTTATCAGTGACGCTTAAATTATGTTCCAGTCGACTTCGGCGTCAAGATCAGTGGCGAGGGTGGTCGAATTAATCTAGGCCGGTTAGACACGGTGTTGTATTGAAGCAAAATTTGGCGGTATAAATTAAATAAGTTTATATGTATATGTAAGAAATTTATGTATATGAAGGTGGTAGAACTCTTTGTGGTTCGACTCTTCCGCATAATAACAGCAGTATATTTGCTGTTGTGTTCTGGTCTGAAGGGTATGGTAAGACATACTTTTCCGAAGTATTCCATCTAGTTCTCAGGGTAGCAAAAGCATCTGTGGATAACCTTAGGTGAGACTTTGATCTTACCTGGGGTTGATTACAGATGTCCATGGGCGGCAGTAGCTACTTACCATCAAGTGGGCTGTATGCTCGTTTGCTACTTCCATACTATAAAAAAATATATGACTTTAAAAGTATGCCCATAGTAACGTAGTAAGAATTTTTTCAGTTCATATGAAACGGTAGAACGCTTGGATTAAATCAAATTTGTTCAAAGCCGGGTTCGAGCCCCGGGCAGACAGACATCTGCATGATGAGTTTAGATTTCTGTTCTGGGTCTGGGTGTTTGTGTATTTGTCTTTGTGTGTCTGTGGCACCCACGACACAGGAGAAAATCCTAATGTGGGGCTATGAGTGTAAAAAGCGTTCAAAAGCGTTTTAGTAAAACTTTATATGGTATAAAAATTAAGTTAAATATTAGGTTATTTTGGGATAGTGCTGTTGGTTATTAGGGAATCTAGACCTAAACGTTTTCAACATCATTTTATCTTGACGAAAACTAGTGAAATTGGATCAAAATAATAAAAAGTAGTGAGATGTTGTCGATAAGCCAAAATTATAATAAAATCGTTATGTTTGTTAGCAATAGTACTTATGTGAAAATCTTTATCAGACGTATAACATAGCCCGTTTTTATAATTTCGCCCGTTTTTATAATTTCTCTTTGCGTTAAGGTTTCTGTTCAGACAGCTTATTTATTGGTCCTTGGGCAATAAACAGACAAATGGAACACTTACGGCAACATTCACCATAGTTTATGGCCTCGCTCGTAACGTTTATATTGTTTTCTTTTACACTGATTCGATAAACTATACCCACGTAACCCTATTAAGTATTATCTACGTAGGGTGTTCATGTACTATGTATGTATATACATATATCGCTCCGCCCAAATATTATGCTAAAATTGTTAAAAATTACGATTGTTTGAAAGGCTTGTAGGTCAACTGCGTAAATTATCTTCCATACTTTGAGGTTTATGAGTTGTTGCATTTTAGCCAAATGAATCCGTTACTGAAAAGCATATGACAGACATGTTATACAAGCATGTTAAGTGTACATTTACTCAACAAGCACACGAGCATGTAGTCCTGTTGATTCTGAAGATTCTGATGTGTATCCACGCTATCCATGTACATTTATAATCAACCCCAGATAAGTTTGAGTACCTGCTATTGTTCACAAAACACAGATGCGTTGCTACCTAAGTTGGGACGTCTCGGATAAGTGTGACTCACTTATAACGCCTTCAAAATCTAATCGTAACATAGCAGCGTTTAACACTGTTTATTAATCAGAAATGGATGTGGCGATGAATTCAATATACAAAGGTTATACTGCCTTTACCTTCTTTACTGTCTAAAAAAGAAATACTTATTTGTTATTATGTTTAAAAACTGTGACAAGGGAAATATTGTTAAGGTACCTCTAGTGCTAAAATTTGAAAACCACAAATCCGTGAAGCATTTCAGTTGGTGTAGGTAAACCTTTTACGGTTCGCTTTTTGATCCTTCAGGGTATAATAAATTTCCAAGTACCATTTTGTAAATCATTTTCGCTCGATGAAAATACTGCTGGGTATAAAATAATGCTCCTTGTTTATGCTCCTATGTACTTTTAAATCGGTTCATTGAATATATTCCGAAAATGCGTATAAAGTAGAGAGCTGTAGGATATTATTTGCAGATCAATCACTAAAAGCGTGTATTGGGGCGGAATTAATAAAACTGCCAACGCTCGCTCCTTGATTTGAATTCTATTTATTTAGGACTAAGAAGTATATATACGTTCTAAATGGCAGAATGAATTCGTGATATAACTTAAATATTTTGCTTTGGTACCTACTGGCTCGGCACAATAATCACGTAAAATTATTATATTTTATATGATTTATCGTGCATTTTTTCCAGGGAATATTATTCCTCTATTTTTGTATTTTTTATTTTTATATAAAAATATTCTTGAGAAGATTATGGGAATATGTTGTAACTTTGAGTAAGGGGTTTTTAATCACTAAAGTATTAGTACGTGAAGTATTAGTACGTATCTTTCGTTTTCTACAAAAATGGCAAAAAGAGATTTAAGAAACAAAGAACTTTCATTTTAAGAAGTTTTTCAAATAGTTCTAATCTTTTAAGAAGACAGAAGCTCCTGATGAGAGTAGAATAAAACATGAAGGTAGGTCAAAACTTTTTGAATCCGTAACTAGGATTTCCTCTAAGAACCATTTGTTTCCAGGTAAATGACAGATTAGTTCTAGTTTCATTTTTCTTTAGGCTTTGAAGTTTGATATCTGATAACAGGCTTACAGTTTACAAACTTTTTAAATTCATATATTTTTATATATTGTAATAAGTATTATACAGCTAGAATTCGTGACTGCATAATTATGAACCTAAGCATAATTATGCAGTCACGAATTCTACAAATTTACATTTTACATCACACACACACTTTGCTAAATTTCCACACATAGTCACCAAAGTGTTTACATTTTGTGTACCGAGATCTTATGTGCAAAATTGTATACAACTGCTGAAAGTTTGAAAGTACTATCCGTTGTAACAACAAGTATGTTCAAAAACTTTTGTAACAAACATGTTTATTCAGGGAAAAATTAACTCTCATTTTGCTTCAACTTTTAAAAAGTCAATATCTCTGTAATTTACGAAAACGCCAATTAAGTATACCTAGGAATAGTATGTAAGTAGATATTATGCATATGAAATAGAAGCAAATTTATAAAACTAAATGACTAATAAATAAATATGAGAAAATCTGAGGAAAATTCTGAAATCTTGAGCTTGCTATTCAATATGACGGGTTGTTTATCAAACTGAAAGAAAATTTACTTCCAGAACATTTATATGCTAACAGAGGTATAGAGTAAATGAGGAACTCAAACTTTGAAAGCCTGTATACTTTATACTTTAATGTAAACATATTGCTGTGTTGCTACACTTATTCTCTACATATTTTGGCAGGTACTTTATTTCTGCCTTATAACAGCAGTGTTATGCGCTGTTGTGTTCTGGTCTGAAGGTAGGATGTGGTAGGGAGATATATGTAGCAACGCATCTGTGGCTAACCATAGGTAAGACCCTAAGAATCTTACCTTTTTTTTTGGTGACGGGGGGAAACCTTCAAAAGGTACACCGAAGCCTTGGGAGAGACTCCGGGTTATGTAGGATTTTTACCCACTAAAACTCCCTCGGTGGCCTTCCTCAGCGCTTGCAAGGAACTCCGGGATCTCCAATGGAACACACCGGTGCCCCCTAGCGCGGTGCCCCTGAAGGGCTCATCTCTTGGGGGACGTGTAACTGTCCCCCTGCACCTTCCGGTGTCTGCGACGATATGCAGCCACATATGCCGCCGTCCTTCTCAGGGTTGCTAGCTGCTTCTTACGACAGGCAGGGGATACCATAGCCGTATTCTACTCCCCGGGTACAGGGAAATAAGAATCTTACCTAGGGTTAATTACAGATGTCCATGGGCGGCAGTAGCCACTTACCATCAGATGAACTGCATGCTCGTTTGATTCTTCCCTATTATAAAAAAGGTTCTTATAATTTCGGGTATTCTTCAGTTTTAGCACTTCATCCGTCAAAATAATATGTAAAAGGACCTCAGAAATACATTAAAAACATTGTTTTCAGAACATCTTAAGCAAAAAAGCAAATGAATTAACCCAAATGGTTAACATGTAGATTAAATCAAAATCTTCTTTGATCAAGCATCAAACCCGAGACTGTAGAATAGATGTAGACAGTAGACATTAAGTCATTCGGGACGACAGTACGGTTGTATAATTCACATCAAAATTCATCCGATAGTTTTGAACCCTTATCTGAATATAATACAAAGGCGGTCAACCGATTTTGTTTTATTACGAGCCGCGTTTATGTAAATCTGCCTAAGAAATCAACATAGTATAAATCGAACAAACTGGATCTAACTGAGACCTTGAAGCGTGCCTGATTGAACGGCAAAATATTTATGATCCAGCTAGTATTACAATAATAATTATCATAATCCAGTCTGGAACGCTATAATAAAATGATAATTTCTGTTTCTGATTAACATACAAAGTATGACTACATCCGAAATCCTATGTACTCGTACCTAATTCTTTTTAGTGATTTTTATCAGCTTATCGCATTTTTTGTGCCTTTTAACTTAATATTATTATAGATTTTGTAACAATATTTGCCAAAGAAAGTGAATAAATAAACACAAAAACATCTCCATTTCGGTGGTCGGTATACCTTTGTCTACAAATGAGGCAAATGTATTCACGTTCTGATTTCATAACGTTAATACCAATTTTAAAAAGTTCGACTAAATCATATATTCATATTCTAAAAATTATCTTGAATTGCACAGAGGGAAGAGTATTATAATTATAATACTAAGTTAAGGATGTTTTACCTAATCAAGAAACAATCCTACATAATTCACCCCGCTATGTAGCCCCTTGTAATTTCTGCTGTCTCCGCGCAGCGTCGCAATTTTCCTGTTCAAACATTTTGTTCTTGTGTTGTCTCGTCGGATTAATTGTATTAGAATGCACTTCTTCGTCTCTGCTTTATTTAAGAACGATTTAACTTCTGTCTCGCGATCTTCGTTCGAATAGTTCCATGAATACGTTTTGAAAAGGTTTCACGATAGCCAAGGAAAATATTTTAGAATTCAAAATGTCGGAGATTGGAGAGCTAAATAAACTTTTAGAAACGTATTGGCCTTGCGAACTCATAATACATAAGCTTTTGAATTTTATAACGCTGTTGGAGGTGCACACAGATAGGTTATTCATAAATTATAATCCAGATCTCCAGTTGATTGCATATAGACTAGTTTCAGAGGGATCGATTTTACGAGAAGCGCCTCAATTTCCCGTTAAGACGGTGCAATTTCCTTGCGTTTGTCGCACAAGTCACTTCGTGGTCTTTGCTATTACCCGGTTTGCCGACGCGTTTTATGACTTGCCTTGCGCTTATAACTTTTCTGTTCTTAAATTACTTAACTGCACTCGACCATTTCATTTATTCAGCACTCAGGCGCTCGTGCCGTGGGTGATCAACCGGTGCATGCGCTGGAACACAAACATGTTTATATATTCTTGTTAGCTCACGTATTTTGTAAAGATAAAGACTTAAATAAATATACCATAGGAAATATAATTTACGGATATATAAATGAAGAAATTGTTGTAGGTTAAAAACTTGTTTTGTTTATACATCCAAATATGCTTTTGTTTGTATCCTTGTCGTACCGTGATCTTTCCGTTATACTCTCCACGAGTATTCTTGCGGAGAAAGGATTTCCCTTATACGCTTACAAACTCTACTGTTTTTAAATTACTTTACTGTACTCTTTGATTTCATTTATTCAGCACTCGAGCGCGGGTATGCCCACTTACTCTCGATGCATTCGCTGGAACAAAAGCATGTTATCTCATAGTTTATATTTCGAGATGATGCTGAGATTATAGTTTCTGATTTATTTTGTTGTAGGTACAATGTATTCGTACATTTTTGTGTGACGTTATACAAACATGTGTTCGTTTTAATTCCTCATTTATCATTTTTAAAGGAATTAAGCATTCATAGGTTTTTAATCTTTTTCTCCAAAATAATGGTATAGTAATAAAAGTTATTAAGTGTGCTGAAGCCGATGTGGGATACTACTTGATAAACCCACGCGCGACGCATTTATCTCCGCGAAAAAAAGTATATCTTAACCTATATTTTGCTTTCCTGTCATCTACGATATTAAGATCGAGCGGTACCTTATTTATGATAATCGGTCCATTACTTCCGGTATTATGCTAATATATTCAACGATGTTTTGGTGATGTGTGTTTTAATATTTTTTCGATTAGCCTACGTTGTTTTCTACCATTTTAGACGGTGAAATTTGGGTTTTTCGGAGAACAAAGAACTTTTATTTTGTTAGTTTCTTTCAAAAATAATTCCGTATAAATTAAGTTTAATAAATAACATAGCCAAAGTGACCTCTCTATAATTTTAGAATGTGAAAAAAATTAAAATTGTTAGTCGCTAATAAAGTATAACTATAAAACTTCATATCATATTTTTTTCAATACAAGATCTAAATCAGAGATGATTTAGATCTTGTATTGAAAAAAATATCCAATAAGTCATAAAAACTTATTGCTATTTAATTTTTAATTACTCTAACTTCAGTGAACTGTTTGTCTCTCGTCTAAAGTGTAAATCTCGCTAGGTAAAACCGGCTTTAGTCCATAAGCGTTTTCTATAAAGGTTTAGTTTAGAGAGCCCTTTAGAATGATCCTTACTTTATCGATTACATTTAAACTTCCCTAAATCGGTTCCAAACCTCAATCAATCGCCCGAGCAGACCCTCATTACTAAAGAATGTTAATGATCTTCCTAAGTTGGTAAAATAAAAATATATCTTGCCTAGTAGTTAACACACTTCGGCCACGTGACGTACGTAACGCACGTAACGTTTTCAGGGGTGTAACAATGTAACATTTACGTACTTGTAAATACTAACCTGTTGGAATGGCGCTAATTGGGAGACCTACGTATGTAAACATTATCTTGTTGGAATTGTACTAATTAAAGAAGAGCAGTGGACAGAGAAGAAGAGAGAGTCCAGCAGTGGACCTCAAAAGGAGATTGTTTGGTACAATAGACCGGCTAAAGTACTTAAAAAATAAACGATTTAAATATTTTAATAATACTCCGACGATTCTGCATAATGACAAAGAAAAACACACAGTCACAACTTTTTGTGGTGATCACGGAAGCTCTTGAGAACGACGGTGAAGTGGTTAGTGTATTAGGTTAACCGGTTTCAAAGTGATTGCACTGAAGAGGGAGGTATTTATGTATCTTTTCACCTATATCTATTGTGACTAGAATACACGATTTTAAATTGTTATTCGGATTAAAACCAGTGACCTGAAATCATACACAAATACTTAAAATACTTCTACCGTTGATTAAAGGTTCTATAAGTATTATGTTAAGGTATTTTTAGGTAGATAAAATAAGATAATTCATTAATAAAATAAGATGATATATGTTAATTTTAATGCTTTCAAAACGAGTATCAGTTAGAAATACTGCCAACAATATGCTTTTCTTCAAATTTCTAATTTTCACAAAAGATCGAGGTAGGTACGTAAATTGCTTGAAACAATAAAACACTTAAACTTGTCTACACAGGGTAGTTCCACTGCGGTGAGCATTTACACAGACCCTAGATAAATAAATATTCGTCTAACATTCGTCCTCTAATAGTTTAAACAGCTGTTTGAGTCGAGTGTCTCCGCTCTAGGACAATTGCCTCCAGGGACAACACCGAGTGTCTAGTACCGCAGCTGGCTGATGTCGGCACTTAGTTCAGAACGCCGATTTGTTGCGACATAAACTAGTACAGGGTTGCAAAAATGTACAAAGAGTACGATTTAAACTTTTTTTAAAACATATATAAATGTGAAAGGATTTGACTTTTGACTTATCATCGCAGAACCTAAGCTTTTGAAGCCAGAACTGTGAAATTTTGAGCTATTTCATAATTCACAAGGAAAATATTTTTATGATTTTACACCCCTACGGGGTTTTAAATGAGGTTTAAAAGTTTGTAATACTGTTTGCGCGTGCAAAGTCGTGGGCAACAAATAGTTTGCAATAAAATAAGTACATTACGTATAAACTTCCAATAGTATACGTAGACTACTTTTTTGTGTATACAGAAAATGTGAAAATTCTAACAGCACAATAAATTGTTTCAGGGCTTATATGCATTCGAACGAGTAAATTAAATAAAACTAGTTGTTTAATTTTAAAATTTGATATGATATAAATAGAACAAAACATTGTGTTGTTGTGTTTTGTTCTATTTAGATCCTATTCAGAAATAGGCGTGGCGGTAGTACTTCCGGTCGAACCACATAAAGTCCTACCACCTTAAAATGCCATTTCCTGGATTTTATCCCTTAGTTGCCTCCTGCGACATCCTCGGGAAGAGAGGAAATCGCACTATTCAGGGCAACATTGTATAACTTTTTCTTTCTTTCGAATCCGATTTTCGAAAATATTAGAAATAATATCGTCGACACTAGTTTCAATGAGTTTTTAACTACTCTGACTACATTTCATCTTGTAGTTCATTTTCTCTATCGACAGGTGTGAATATGTATAGTATACCTTAACTTATTTTAAAACAGAGTCCAACATATAAATTTTAGTAGGAAACGTCGTTGTTTGTGTCTAATATATGCTGCGGTTGGTTGTAATCGCAACAGGACGATTGCCTCCAGGGACAACTAAGTGTTTGGTACCGCAGCTGGTGAATGTCGGCACTTAGTTCCAAACGACGACCCTCTACATCTCGTGATCATGCCGTCAGGGTTAGCAAATTGCTCACTCGAGCACGCCCTACCCTACTGAACTTGAATGCTAAGCGCGGCTTTATTTGGGAATAATTTGTTACTCTTTCTCGGCCTAATATTATTTAAACGGAGGTGAATACCCAAAAGTGACGCCTAAAACTCGCAGTCAGGAAAGGCCTCCCGTTTTTGTACGCACGAATGTACGAATTTCACGGTACGGGTACGTAAATAATCGTTTCCTTGGTATACCGCATGTATCTTATGTTTTGTATACGTTATACTTTGGATTTGATAGCTACAAATAAATGTGCCATTTATTTTTACGATATCGAGAATCTAAAAACGAATTATTATATTTTGTGTCAGTCCGATTGTATGGACGAATCTTATGGCTCTATATTTTTACCGGAGTTTTACATAAAAATGAAGAATTCGAGTGCGCTTAACATTCGTTCTAACTTAACAGAGCAAAGTGGTAAATTGTAATTACGCCAATATTTACTGATGTGCACCGAAATTCACAAATACATAATTTACTAAAAAGCACTAATTTTTTTAAGAAATTTTATGAGAATGCAATTTATCTGATATTAGGTGATCACTGCCGCTGATTGGAATCAGTAAATAATTTCATGTATAACAAGAGTTCATCTTAAAGTCAATCACAAAGGCTTTGTTACTCCCGTGGACGATGGTCCGATAGATGATTGCCTCATACGCAAGTGAGCAACTTCACCTTTCCTACGAAATGCAAGAACTGCTTCATGCTAGAAATATATGTGACAATCGTACTATACTCTACCAACTTGCAAAATGAGGCTAACTATAATTTGTGTATAAGCTTAATTATTCGCGAGAAAAATCTTAAAGGACTAGCAAACGTAATTAGTTTGTATAAAAAATAATAATAAACTTTGCAATAATTTCATGAAAGAGAAATGTAAAGACGCCATCATAGCACTTTCCATTAGCGAATTGTCTATTTGGTTCGTGACAGTAAAAGCAGTCTTGGAAACTAGTCACAAGAATTTGCGAGCAGCATTAAATTTTTACTTATTTGGAGAAACTTGGAAATAATATTTTATTCTTAAAGCACAATTTGATTACTATGAACTTAGACTTTGATATTCATTTTTACCGGATCTCAAAATTGGATAAAGGAAATAAAGATTATTGTATCGGTGATAGCATTTTATTCTATTGCTACATGATACTATCATGTGGAGGTTATTCGATTTTCATTTTCCATACAGTATTATTGAAAGAATAGAATATTATTATAGAATAGGTAATTATTAGTTTGCAGTTAAAAACATTGTACATTTTATATGAAATATATATGCAGAGAAATGCTGCTATGTTAGTGCTAGGTTTTATGAAATGAATAATTTCGATACTCAAACATTTTGAACTTTACACTTCTGTATTTTAGATGTTACGGGAAAGGTAAAATCACGTTCTCACAAAGTTTGCAACTTCGTTGTGTCAGGTTGGACAAATATCTGAAAGTTGTTCTAAACGTTAATATCACAGCAAAATAAATTATTATATACAACTTTCTAAGGACTTGAAGTAAAATTCTTATTAAATGTCTTTCCAGGTATTCTAACTATATATAAACCCATTTTTATGTCTTGATTTTGATTTATTATCATTGTCATTTGTTACTACTACCAATGTGCATATTTATTTATTTATATATTTATTGCACCTATATAATATAAAGTCACAATAGGGCAAACTTAATGCCTTATGGCTTTCTCTACCAGTCAACCCTGGGTGGCTGGAAAATATGCGGCAGGTGATTATTTTAAATGTGAACTATAACAATATAGAACATATATTATGTATAAATATCATAAAATATACACATAGTATACACACAAATAAAATACATATTATATAATAATGAAGTAACAGATAATTAAGAAACAATAACAGTGTTCAGATAGTGTTCTCGGACAAGCTTTTTAAACACGACCTTACTGGGTGCTTTCCTGATATCAGCGGGCAGGGCGTTCCAAAGCAGTACCGCCTGAACAGTGAACGATTAATGAAGGAATCCGCTAGAATGAAGAGGAATGTTGGCTCTTGAGTTATTAGACGACCGAATCAATTTGTCATGGGTTAAGAACCGGTACTGAAAGTAATCCTTCAAATAAGAAGGAGTATTGGTATCATTCAAGATAGAGAAAAGCAGAAGGAGAATCCTAGAATTACGCCTCTGGTGAATAGTAATAGTGATCATTTTTACGAAGGCCAAATATGAATCGTATATAATTATTGAGAAGGCGATCTAGTTTATTGAGAAGTGCTTCGGTCAGGTCTGGGTAACACACATCGGCATAATCGATAATGGGCAAAATAAGGGCATTAACAAGCATAAGTTTAGTCTTGACAGGAAGAAAGTTCTTTAGACGATATAATTAACGCATAGTGACGTAGACCTTACGGGATAATTCGGTAATGTGAACATTCCAACTTAAGGAGCTGTGTCAACATGTAGGCCAGGATTCTTCACCGACTCCGATATTGGAATTTCTCTGCTGTTATACAAGTTATACATAAGTTACATATCTATTTTTCTTTATTTAATATAGTAGAAATTTCACTCCCGCAATTAATTCTAAAATTCAAATAAATTTACTGCATGCAACGAATATATAATATATAACACCGCGACGAGAATGGCTATAATATATTATATGTACTCTGTTTAACATAAAAAATCTTTTGTATGTTAAACAGAGGTGGATGTATGTATTATATACATACTCCCACCTCTGTTTAACATACAAAATATTTTTTACAAAGCTTTCTCAGCGCATTAATTAGATCAAAGTAGAGTTGGTTTTAATACATTGTCATTTGTCATGTAATAAAAATGGAATGTAAAAAAACATTCATAGAGTGAAAAAACGTATTCATAGCACGTTCTTGGTAACCATTCTGAGCGATTTTCAAAAGAATTTTATAAACATTTCAATTTATGGAGATAGCTGTCTCGCTGAGGTTAAAGTATCGAGACTTTTTCGATAGAAATCGAAAAGTGTACGATATCGCTGTTGACTTATTTTTGTATTTGGATAACTAGCTGACGCAAACAGGAAGGAGCGGGTGGACTTACAGGTAAACATAGAATGAAATTCTTAGGAGGAGAAAATATCGAAGTCAGTAAATATTGAGTTTAGTAGAAGTAACAGTAGTTTCGCAGTAGTCGCAGTAAACATTTTGCGAATGCAATAATACGGTTTTAAATGAATTAAGTATAACTTACTTATGTTTTCTTTGTGTAATATAAAAACGAGTAGCTGTAGGGTGAGAAGATTTTTATAGCGGTTCCTGCGCAAATTAGCTTTAACTAACTAAAATTTTACAGAATGCAATCAAATATCAATATTCACGCATTCTTGACGTAAAATTTTGCGAGAATAAAATGTCAACATGAAATATTTTAGCAATACAAGCCGAGTATTTAACCAAATTTTAGAACTCATTTAAAATTCAACATTTCGCAATCAAAAATGTTTATTACGTACATGTAAATTTAGTAACAATCTTATTTGATTATAATGTTTGAAAATAACAAAAAACTTAGGCACAAAGCGACGTTACGAAAAGCCGTATAAATGTACGCACCGACATCAATAGATGTAGTTGTGAACTCACTCACACGCTCAAGTACTTTTGGTGAAGTATGTGAACCATTCCAGCCTTTATTTCTGTACACTTAACATGAAAAATATTCGCGCGAAAAAACGTTTGCAGTATTTCGGTCAAATCAATACTTCTACAAATATTATTTGCTCGCTTTATTGCTGTTAACCGGTTGGTTCATGGTGCTCTTGTTAAATTAAGTACGCTGACGGAACTGAATGTCCAGAGACGGGATGGACGATTTTATAGTTGGACGTTTGTATAAAGAATGGTATAACGTAAGGAGTACTCTTTTAGAATACCCAAAGCATCTTTTGTGCGAAATTTTTAAAATATTAAGACTTTTGAACAAAAAATTCAACCATTGTTGCGAAGCGGAGCTGTTAGAGAGGTTCCAAAAAGGAAGAAAGGTGTTCAAATCAAAATTCATTTCTTTTTGTTGTAACTTTCTACATGAATGGGGATTTCCGGATCAAAGTACTTTTAATTGTTTATTCTATCGAATGTTTACTTTGCACGGAGAGAGTAGTGGGAATGTCACTAAAACAAAAAGTTGTGGGTGATGTTCGGTGCCGCCGTTTAATGTGTCGGAAAAAATGGCGCCAGGCGGTCGCTGAAAGAGAATTTCAATTCTTATTTTCTCTTTCCCTTATAGACTTCCAATAATTGAAATTCTTTATAACTCTATGAAACAACGATGTCAAGGTAGCAAGTGTTGCATTGTTTATAAAAGAAAACAGCATTTTACATTTATTACATCGTCATTTGAAGTATTTATTATTAATTTACAGAGTTCGTATAATTTATTCAGTGAAAAAAACTTTGAACTTCGGTTAACTCAAATTGAGCTTGGAGAATAAGTTTTCATTCTAAATTTGTTTTAAATCTAATAAAAGAACCGTCTCGGGACGCCTGGCAGATGTATAACATCGAAATTGTTTTGAGCAGATAATATGCATAAAAGGATAGTTATAAAAAAATATAACGGAAGTACTTAACAGGAAATAAATATTCGCCAAATAAATTAATCTCTATTGATAAATATTTTCAAAAATAAGAATTTAATTTTTTGCAGTTCGCCAAATGTAGAAAACTATGCCAGTAATCAACTGATTACAGGAATTGATTTCTAAGTACATGTGACCATTTTATTTTTACGAATTGTAATAAGTATATTGTTTTAATCCTTTTTATACATAGCATACATACCATACATATAGTGTCGTGGCGACGCATCGCCACGCCAACAGTCGGTTCTTCTCGTCGCTATAGAATGTTTCATTTCAAGAATTATAAAATCAATCATTTCTTAATGCAGGTAAATTATTTGGTGCTGGGGTTGCGAAGTGAATTTAATACTAAAATTATAGAGGCTTTGAAAGAAATTATTAGCCTTGTTGCAATTCAATAGTCTATTAGAAGGATTATTAAGGGTCATGACCCTTTGGCAGAAATAGTTCACCGTAGCGTCATAATGGTCGTGTCGTTATCATGAAATATG
This sequence comes from Cecropterus lyciades, assembly GCA_002930495.1. Taxonomy (NCBI): domain Eukaryota; kingdom Metazoa; phylum Arthropoda; class Insecta; order Lepidoptera; family Hesperiidae; genus Cecropterus; species Cecropterus lyciades. The sequence continues at coordinate 2,166,172 of MOOZ01000092.1, read as the reverse complement.
ACCCAATTTCAAATTAAACTCAACAATGGGATTGAAAACGATATGGATCGAATCTTAACGTGGATTGATATTTTGTTAGTACTAATTATAATGACCTAATTTAATATAGTTTTACTTGTCGTCTAGTATTTAGCGTATTGTCTCTACGAACACTTGTTGACGAACTAAGCTAGAATGTTTCATGTACATGATTGTTTGCTATGGACTATTAACAGACATTCAGACTGGAAGACAGCAGTTCAGACGTTTATTGTATCTCAGGGGCATAGACCTAATGTTAACCACCCAAGATGGACTACAGATGAATATTGATTAAGTTTGAATAACATAGGTAATGCAGTATGAAATGTTATTTACAAAACACAACTCTATTGCAAAATGTTATTGCAGAAGTCACATACGGTTTAGCAACCGAACTGACACAAACAGTTCTCATTGTGCATTGGAATTTTGTCAAAGGGAATGCGAAGTTTCAAATTACAGTTTGTGTGCAAATCGATACTGAAACAAATCAACAGTAAAGACACACAAGGAGTCAAACAGTTAAATGTTAAACACTAAACAGTTTTATCGTTGACACGAAATACCTACAAAGTACTGGTACCGTAGTCAATTACGATACAATGTTAAATAGAGGCTACAAAGTGGAATCGATTTGCGAGACATCCGTGAGCTCGGCTCATTACCGCAGAAACTTCGATTAATGACGCGATGCTATAGCAACGAGTCACGTGCAGCTAATATTTACGTCAGGCTTATCCGAACACATTTTTACACCTCCCCCCCTCCTTTGTTATTGGGTTTTGCCCGCAGCTTCAAATAGTGTAAACGTTCATATTGTGACTCATATTTATTATTTTATTGGTATTTCAGAAAAAATATCAAGTTCATAGTTGAATGAGTTTTATGTTGCCGACATTCTTTTTAACTTTTTTCTCTATACAAATTAAGTAGTGAACATCAACGCAGTCCACCTGGTAATAAGTGGTCACTGCCGCCTATGAACATCTGTAATCAGCTTCATTTAAAATTGGGGTTTTATCTGACGTCAATGACAAAGGCGTTGCTACTCCCGAGGACGAGATGGTCGCCTCATATGAAAGTGAGCAAACAACCACACACAACAATAGGTATGGGGGTGGTACCTCCCGGGTCGAACCATATTCGTACTACTACCTTGCAAAGTGATTAACAGTCTTTGTTATAGATTAATAAGCAATTAATCAAATAATTACCTCGTATCCTAGGGGTTCATTCAATACAAATATGTATATATATCCCACTATAAGTATGCGAAGCTCGGTATAACGTTTAGTTAATTACATTTGTATTAAATTGTTTGTAACAGTTAGTTTAAGTTTAATAAGAAACACCTTGATGTGAAATTGTCTTTAATACTTTGTTATAACTTAGATGGTTGCTTGTGTTATTGACGACTAATTTTCCAGTGTTAGGTAGTTAGTAATATACTCACTAATCAAATTTCTTATACCATACGCACTGCTATTATGTGTTATAACTAAGGATGCACTAAGGATGGAGATCTTAACTAATACTAAATCCTTTATAAAGATCAAGAAAAATTTGAAACAATATATCTTAAAGAAAACATAGACACACGCGGTGCGCGCGCTCACACACACACACCGGATAAAAATTGTACTCATTTTAGTTTTTAAGTTTCTAATTATAAGTGACCAATGTATGTCTTAATAAATAAAGGAACTCTAAAGCGAACTAATAAACGGTCACATAAATAGCTTATACTATGAGATTAAAGTAACATAAAATTATGAAATTTATATATTTAACCTATATTTATTGTCCAATTCTTTAAACGATATTAAAAGCATATTATTATGTGAGGCTTATGCTATTTGCTATAGCTACGCATATGATAGAGTATTTCTTAATTGTACAGTTAAATCTGGTATAGTAAGATTCGTGATTTTACTGTAGAAATTTAATTGTAAAATTTCTATGTAGAGACCAAAATTCGTTTTTATTGATGTGTGCGTGCGATAAAATCATTTGCGCTAAATGACTCATCATTTATTAAACGGTCCGAATGGAAATTTTAATATTAAAATGGAAAATGTAATGTCAATTTATTGTGTGGTAAAATATTAATTTTTGACAAAGTGCACTAAAATATTCAGCATTCATGATTTAGTGTGGTTTTGGTAACTTGTTTCTTATACTATTTAAAAACTAGCTTTTTTTAAATATTTAACTTTAGTAAGCTTTGACGTCATGTCAGTGTATTTTCGGGACTTAGGTACAAACAAATTCTACATTTTACGTAAATAAGTTATATATTTTTGTTTATTAATCGCACGTTAATATTTAACCTTAGTAAGCTTTGACGTCATGTATTTTCGGGACTTAGGCACAAACTAATTCTACTAATACACTTCTATTTTTGTTTATTAATACAATGCAGTGAAGAATGATTGGATTTTACAATTTTCCCGGAATGATGAGTTTGTTACAAATCCAGATTACAAATCAATTACGATTAAATGTGGGATTTGAATCTTTTCCTGGAAAATCGAGTTTGCTACGATGCTAGGTGAAATAAAAAAACAGCGTACAATGTAAGATGGATTAGCTTACAAACTTACTTAAGCTTATCATCAAACTACGATCTGGGTTTCCTAACATACTCGTATAAGATTTATTTTTGCAGGTAAAAGCACCGTTCCTTCTTGTGGCTTTATAACTATAAGTAGAACAGCCATCGTTAACTCTTTCCTTTCGAGTAATACTTCACAAGTTTGTGTTGCGTTGAGAAAGTACCTACTATTTTCTTAACTCTTGAAACACCGTTAACTTGGATATCTTCCTGCAGTCTCAACATATAACTTATATTGTAACGTTAATAAGCCTTATAACAACCGACAATTATTCTCTTGAAGTAAGCGGTCATCTTAAACATAAAAAATAACGTAGATGGTCATCTCTAAATTAAGTCAAAGATTAGCAAAGGTTAGCTTTTCGTCAGATTCGCTAACATCAATCGTTTGCAAAATAAGTGACAGTATTACGTAAATTGTACGCAGGCGCTTTGGTCAAATATGAGAATGAAATTATAGCGTGCGTGCGTTCACCGCTACTTGGAAGCGACAGGATTGTAAATCTTTGTTCCTGAGTTTATTAAAGGTCTCCGCGCGTGATAGTATGATATCGAGCACCACAAGGTTCAGATTAGTTTATTATGGGTATATTTAGCAAGTATTGTATTTTTTTATAATAACTTAATTCTAACATATTAAATTATCGCCAAATGTTCCGTGTTAAATTAATCCACGCGACTTGGCTATGCGTATAATTTCAATGTTATATTATAAAGGGCGAAACGATAGGTCGTTGGGTAGCCCCAACCCAGTTCCCCTTGCACCTTGCAACGATTTTCATTTTTTATTTACATAATAGTAATATCTGGATTGTGGATTTTTTCTCCAGCAATATAAAGCCGTCAAGCCAGACATACAATGAAACAGACAGTTATATCACTTAATACTTCAAATAATGTATCATATTCCCGATCATATTCCATTATACTACTCTACTACAACACTTATTCTAAAATAAAATGTAATACTTCTAATCAATGTACTAGGACACTATAACAGCACAAGATATCAGCTATATTATTTCTAAGAACTTTACATGCACTTACTCTGAAATGCTCTAAAGGAAGACAACGCTCAGTGTGCAATCAAGTGTAGATGAAAGTTAAAGAATCTTTTCGGTCGGTTTATACCGCTAAGAAAATAAGTTAAACACATTACACGCTAAATAAGTAATAAAAAGTCTGTTTTCTACTAACCTTGCTATAAATATAGAGTAACTTATCGAAGCCAGCGCTAATGAAATAATAAAAATTCATCGGGTAACTGAAGGTCAAATTTCAGTTTACTACTTTCTATACATGCTTCGATGAGCAGCTTCAGAAAGCAGCGTTAGAAGGATATTTTTTTATTAATTTCTATCAAATATTTATTTCTTGTTTGAAAAGTTACGTATTTAATTAGTTTATGAGTGTAATATTAATGATCACAAGTATTTACAAGCAGTAAATGTGATCGTCTTAAAACGAAAACTCTTTTGTTATCACGTGAAAGGATTATTACTTCGGAAGAGCGTATAAGTTCACGCATACGTTTCTTTTATTATATTTTAATAAGACATAAAGTCACGAGATTTAACACCTACCTCTTCTGTCACATGATATCACAATTTGTCAACCCGTTTTAGTACTAATTCAAGGCTATTATTTACACCAACTAATACGCGTTAAAGAAATACGTAAATACATTGTAAATATTCGTCGAATATGATTTATCCTTAGGGAGAATTTAACACAGTGTATTCTGAATTCTATGTATCGGATTATAAAGATACGTAAAGTAATTTTATATTTTCATAAGTGTCTCGTTAGGCGAGAACGGAGGCACGTGGCTCGTAATATCCGCTACGGTCGTGGCCTGTCGTGCCCTTTTATTCTTATATATCAAATTATCGCCAAATGTTCCGTCCCAGATTTATTTCCACGCGACTTGGCTATGCGTATAATTTCATTGTTATATTATAAACGGCGAAACGATAGGTCGTTGGGTAGCCCCAACCCAGTTCCCCTTGCACCTTGCAACGATTTTCAGTTTCTATTTAAATAATAGTAATTTCTGGATTGTGGATTTCTTTCTCCAGCATTATAAATACTTCAAGCCAGACATACAATGAAACAGACTAGTCTATCAACAAACTAAAGTTAATAATATGAGCTTATACAAATAGCGGTTATTTTGAAACTACTCATAAACAGTTTAATTATATTTACTTGTATTTATTTTGGCATTGACTGTAATGAAAATCCTACATTACGAATGAGAATCATACATTACATATTGTTTCTTTGCTGTCTGCGTCAATCACGTCTCGTTCACTCATATATATTCATACGTTACTTTGTTTGCAACTTTTGTCTCATTGTCTCGCTACTAAAGTACATAGCTTTATCATCTCGAAGAGAAAGTTAACATAATTTATTGGAGCTTTTACGAGCGAAATTAATGTTGGAGTGTTCGGCGAGAGTATTACCGTTTGATCTTGTCTAATGAGTGTGGCTTCAGGAGTGTGTATCACTTAGCTCGAGGGTCCCATCAGACGCTTCTTACTTCGTTCTTATTCACAAAATGTTTACATATGTATAATACATTTACATTTGTATTACACTTCACTATTACATTTAATTAGATAAACAGAGCACTGGTTATGGAAGTGGATACCGATGTTGCGTGAGATAATAGCAAATATTTGCATTGCAACTAACACAAGTTAACTCTATCTAGCTTGTTTGTACAATTAATTGAAAACAATGCAATCACACGTTACGAAATTTTACTTGCATGCATTGTCATCTAGTTCTTCTGGTTTTAAAGAAAATATAACAAAGCGGGTTCCTTGAAGTAGATATTTTGTGAGCAGAATATAATTTAAGTTTGGTTGCGGGAGCGACGATGGTGACACAATTAACTACTTAGCGTCGGCAGCAGCTCGCAGCGGAACTAACCGCGAACTATCGCAACGTTCTCCCGCAGGAAGAGTTTTAGTCGAAAACTCCTAGGTAATGTTATCCGGACCAATTCGAAGCAATCCAATTTTGTATACTGAATATCTGAGCATGTACGAGAGCCATTTACTCGCATCGCTGACTGACATAGTGAACACGTCCAAAGTCCATTGTGACTGGACCGCTCGACTGGCATCATCTGACATCACTGCAAGTTTAGCAATACGAGTATTATAGACTTGTTGTTTGCTAACAAATAATTGTATTGGTCATATAATTTTTTTTCTTAGCATCATTTCTACAACCTTCACCTGAATCCGGCTTCAATTAAATCCTTTTTCAATGTATGCTACGATGATAGGATTAAACTATAAGTTACTGCCTTGTTGGTGCCATGGATGTTTATAGTGTCAAAGACATAGGCATATCTTTTTATATTTTGCATGTATACGAATATTCTAACCATCCATAAACATACAATTTTAGAACGAAAGTTATGAATTCATCATGTCGTTTGACTGTCCAGGAATTAAACCCAAAATCATCATCATCTTTTTCACCATTTTGGCTTATTAGATCACTTATTCTCACTTTATTTCGATCTAATGAATTAGCTATAGCACCGTACTTATTAATATACTAAAACTTTATGACAGACAGCATTTTATTTATTGGTTCACAAATTGATTACTTGATTGTTCAATGAAATTACTGGCTCTTTGAGGATTGCGGGAAATATTTGTCGGACTTCATCAGAAGGCGTACAAATAACTATGATAATTGGAAATCAGTACCTATATACATATATTCATTTCATATTAATCTCGGTTTCCTAGATACTCGCAGCGCTGACTGACTGTGAACACGTCCTACGTGCATTGTCTGAACTACTCGACTGACATCGCCTGACGTTATTGCAGCCTCATAGCAATATTACACTCATAGACTGTTAATTTATAAACGATGCTTGTTATTTAAAATACAGCCCTTTATTTTACTTTTCTGTCCCATACCTACCAAGACTTATCATGTCTTGGTAGGTATGGGACAGACATGTTGTGTCATTTAATAGATACTCAGATTGCGTAAGTTTGCGTTAGAAAAAGTAGTTACTTTAATTTCGTTTTTGTGTCACTTATAAAGATCTATCTTGAAAAAAAGAAAACATTGCTACATAATTTCATCTCAGTGGATATAACGTTTCTGGTTTTAACAGTATATTTAAGGGTTTGCAAAGTAATTTCACGATTGTATTTTAATCTGTTACTTTCGCTTATACAACCAACGAAATATGTAAAATGAATAAGATTTATTATGTATATACTAATTACCATTATATTCCTACGCCTTTTATACGCACACTCTACACCTAAGCGTTTTGCTTATTATAAATAATTTGACCAAGCAATATCGGCCACATGCCTTTCTATTCTGGAAGACTATGTTGCAACGTCTCTGCCTTATCATGCCCTTCAAACTAAACAAAAAAGCGTTCACATTTCTGTTACAATATAGAAATAGATGAGGCTGTGGTGTCCTCGTAGTCAAACCATGGAAATTTTTACCATCTTAAAGTGGCTAGGTATTTTAAAACACGCCGAACTGGGATGCCGCAAATGCGCAGTATTCAACGATGGCAACATATTGCGTAATATACGGGCTTATAAAACCCAGAAGTCCGTTAAGACTGCTTCGAACTAGTTGCAAGCAAACCAATAATCCTACATGTTCCTCTTTGATGGCAGCCCTACCGTAAAGTTGTGTTTAGTTTTATAATACAGGGCTTTATAATAATAATAATGTAACATAATACATTAATTAACGCATCTGTTTTTACCTTAATACAATTGAATTACTGAATGTTGGTAGGCAGTAATATTCATTACAACTGTTTAATGAGAGCTTAATTGACAGGAAATATTTTTGTATCAGTAATAAATGTTTATTTCTAGTCAGAGTGGTTGATGAACGTTTCAAATTTCAATCAATTTCAAGAGTCATCCGCTTGGCCTTGCTATATATGTATGTATATATTTGTTTTTAAAGTTGTATGTTTTTTTTATCCGGTCTTATAAGGCCCCAAAGTGTAGCAAAATTTTATGAAATTCGTTAAGCGAACATTTCGTGGCCCTCGGTATAGTTTCAATCGTTACTAGGCTTTTTTATAACATGGAAGTGTAGCAAAGATGAGCATACAGTACACCTGATGTTAGGTGGCGAATGGCGCCCATGGACATCTGTAATCAACCCCAGATAAGATCAGAGACTTACATGAGGTTAGTCAAAGAAGCGGTAATACACCTAAGGACTAAGTTGGAATGCCTTGGTTAAGTATAACTCCCTTACCAAACCCTTCAGACAAGAACACAGCAATGCATAACACTGCTGTTATTAGTCATAAATAGGTATGGCGGTGGTGCTTCCGGAGACGAACTACAAAGAGTTACTACCACTCCTTTAGAAAAGGCTTCCTTGTGCCGTTTTGCATGACCACATAAAATTTGTAAACACGCTCAAACTTTATAATCTTAACTATATCATCACAATTTAGTTTAACTGCGTGATCTGGAAATACAAGGTACTCCACGCGGTAGACATGTACGTATAGAAATAATGGGATATTGTAATAAAGATCTGTAGCTAATTACTCGTACGCTCGTAAAAATAACACTCATACATTTTAATTATGGTATACCTTTCCTGGTTCGATTGGACCGAACACACATGAATAAACAGTACCTATTAAGTGTGTTGTTTTATAATTTACGTGTATGAAAAGGAATCGATACACGAGTTATCTCAGACCTCAGGGGTCTGGTCAACATTAGGTAACCCTATTTGGGGTTGTTTATATACCTCAGAGGTTGTCAGCAATTACTACTTGTTATCAGGTGAGATACAAGCTTATTTAGTTCATTAAGTTGTAACGTACTTTACGTTGTAACATTATTTGCAATATATCCATATCCAAGTCCCATCTACATCAATAATAACCTGTATAATGGATAAAAACAACTATCTATTGGTTTGCGCATTTTTGCTGCACCCATATATTATTTGGAATAATACGTAATGGGCCACGCAGAACACTACTTCTGTGGCATGTGGGTCATAAACAAACGCAGACTTTAATTCCTTGAAAAAATCTCCGCTGTTGAAGGAAGGTGATATCATCAACTGATTTGTTTGCCCTTTAAAAACTTACTTTCATACATACAATATATAAAAAACTTTTTTGAATATTTGCCAAGTATACCTAACTCATACACAGATTTATCGAATATGCTAAAAGTTCGATATGTGAACTTTTAGCATATTCGAAAAATGTGTTTATTATAAAAAATGAGGTTTGGATGAAAAATAGTTTCACAATTTTTAGGAGTTCCAGCTGTAATTCACCTTTTTATACAGAAAATACTTTTTTGCTAAAGTAAAGCTGCCACCGAGGTTTTCTGGCACGCGACGTTTTTGTTAGTCTTTTGGTCAAAACTTTTAGCTTCGTGTCAATCTATCTTAAATATTCAGTTCGGCATTTTAACCTTTAAAAATAAAAAACTCTCGTTCACGTAAATGTCATAAAAATGTTATTTCTTTTGTTTGGTCGTTATATAATGTAAATGAAAGTTATACGTTTGACTATAACTTCTAATACTTTAGTTTATGTAAATGAATGTTATGGATGAAGATTGCTTAAAAATATATTTCTTATGTTTGTTTATAATATGACGTTACTCAAATTATAGATGTGACTATGCTACGTCTTATGCGATAGCTTAACAAGCTCTTCTGTTTATATGTAAAATAAATTATGTGTCTAGATTACAATATATTATACGTTGTTAGCAGAGGTTTAATCAACCGCAAATAGAAACCATTCGTAGTCAATGACGATCGTACGTGCTTTGATTCTGTAAGGACTTGAATGGAATGTCGTGTTGGTGGTTATAGCAGCAGTTCTCAAGCTCCACTATTTGGCAGGAACAGGTAATGCTAGTAAGCTAGTTACTCGGGCGGAAAGCGAATAGATCGTATTACCGGTATACGAGAGTACTCCAATACGTTTAAAGTATAGTGAAGCAGGATGAAATAAATCCCTTGAGACAGAAGTTAATTTGAAATAAATCTAACTTTAGAGCAAAATAAGTTCGTAGTGAGCAATCAAATAAATTAACTTGTTTATTTAGTATATGTACTGCAGTTTATTTATTATAGGTTCAACACTAATATAATTTAGTTAAACATTGTTACAAGTAATAAAATTGTAATACAGAAAGCGAATTTATACAACAACAATCTTCGTCCCCTATTTATTAGCCCCTAGGGACTAAGGGGACGGATTTTCAAATATATTTAACTGTCCATATAAGTCACTTATGACATTTCTGTAAAGCTTTTGTACAATACTTATAGAGTTTAGACAGTGTTAAAGTTTTATTTACTTAAAGATAGTGTTAAAGTTTTACTAAAAAGAAGACAAGAGGCTCTCGTTTCATATTATAAGAGTAGGTTTTCGAAAATCAGTACGTACAAAAGATAAATCATAATTACTATAACAATGATAAATCGCCTGAGGGAATATTGAAAAAATGCGGCGTGTGACGTAAGTCTGGTCACATTAGTTCCGGGATCGCAGCGGTCGAAGGATGTATCGCCGGAAGCCGCCCATAGATCACGTTTTATGTGTGACAAATAGTCTCGAGTTAGATGAAATTGCTTTTCGATCCACTCCGACAAATAATGGCAGGTTACTGACGCGTGACCTTAGTCGTTTTTCGACAATCACGTGCGTACCAAAGTCCAACAGAGAAAACCTTTTACGTTTATTATTAACTCATTAGTTTACCGCTGGATACAGTAGATACGGATTTTCTCATAAGAAAAAGGATTAAGGAAAAACAAGGTATTATGCTGACCATTGCCATTAAAAATACACATTTGAGACGATTATGAAATTCTCTCAAGTAGTACAATATTTTTTGACATAATATGCCGTACATGACTTAGAATTTAGACTTTATTTAAAAAAAGAAATAACGGGTACACTCTAAGTTTGAAAGTTTAGCAACCTGCAACTTCAACACTTTGAACAGGTCGTAACTTATAAATTATAGCCCATGACACTCCTGAAATTAAGACAAATCTAAGGACACTTCATTCTTAACTTTGTCAAATCGTTTAGCCAGCTAACAGGCGCTCATAAATAAATTTTATAGTTAGGTAATTTACTGATAGATTAGCTGACTAGATTTCAAACCCGAATAGAAAAATCTCCAAAATTCGTACTACAAGGCTATTATGGCTTTTGTTTTCATTATAATAAAATACTTACCTTTTCTACTGAATCTAATTTGTCTTCCCTCCCGACCACTTAAGCGGCCCGGAAATATATTTTCTTACGAATTTTCTTACAACGTAACAGCGCAATAAAACATGGCAGTTGTAAGTTTTACGTGGTTTTTATTGTGACCAATGTATTAAATATTTATGTCTGGTCCGGGCGTGGGAAGAAAATTTAGGGCGGGCTGAAAACTTGGTTTCGGTTGAATCTCAA
>MOOZ01000092.1:2114226-2128527 GCA_002930495.1 Cecropterus lyciades | reverse complement strand
CAACAGCGCATAACACTGCTGTTATAAGGCAGAAATAGATGTGGCGGTGGTGCTTCCGGAGTCGAACCACAAAGAGTTCTACCACCTTCAATATGAGAATGGTAAGCCATACTCAGTAGATTAAGAATGTATTAATGGTGACGATGTTCCTCAGCATGACAGACACAAGTAAATCATGTTACATATGTTTTTACATTTTTGTTCTCGGTTTAGGTAATTTTATAATTGTGTGTGGCGCTCATGATTTATTTATTTAATAGGTCACCAACATATTGATCACTAATAAATTTCATCGTACCATCACAAAATGTACCATCATTTTGTTGCTATATGAGTGCCAGCACAATTAAAGGCGATGACAATATGCAAAACATCAAGTAGTTACTTTGATTAAAAATAATATAAAAAGTGACAACAGCCGATAATTGAGATAAATAACATTTAGATTAAAAATATTGACAAAATAAAAGTGTATTACATTAAATTATGAAATTGAATACAATAAATAATAATAAATTATGATGACATTCATTGGTATGTCTAATTGGATATTATTGTAAATTAATGTATTTTAAAATAAAAAATAGGGGATGCAAATACATGTATAAAACACTAGAAAGTACTTATTTAAGATATACATATTTTACAAAGAAGATAAAATGACTTTTTTAACTATTTTATTGTGGTCGAAGAAAATGATTTTCTAATTGAATGACCGATGATTCAAATTTTTTGACTTTTGTAATAGAGTTTTATCATTAAACCGAATAGTTTAATGGAGCATTTTTGCCTAAATTAAACCTAGATGTTTTTATAACAAAGTTTACTGTTGATAATAGATGATACACACGATGTATGGATATGATTGAAAAAAACATTCAAAGTATACTTGACAGATTCTATAGAAGAGTATAAAATAACAATTTTTCCTGTGTCAAAATGCTAAACGAAATATTTTCACCTTTTTGTAACCTCCAATCCACCAAATAAACATACCTACTCACTTATACTAATGCTTTTGAAAACGATCGTTGTTTACTCGGTGTGTGAGTGATAACTTCTTTATCGAGATTGGCGTATAATTCGGGAATGGGTCTCCAGTGGCATTAGAGTTCATTTCTCAACATGTCAGCGCTAATAGGATTTGGATGAAACCGTTCTCCGTATTCTTTTATCCTTTCCACCTAATGCTTAACATCAATAACGTGCGAGTGTTGACAGAACTGAACAGATTGTTTTATCTCGATGTTGGCTTCCAAAATCTTGCTTTAGGTGCTCAATCTAGTTAAATCGGTGCCGTGTGTTACTACACGTATTCAACGCTACGTCTTGGCAGGCCCCCAACAGCCAACCAAACGTAGTTCTACTAATGCTTCCATTGAAAGCGATCACTTTGTTTACTCGGCGTGTGAGCGATAACTCTCTTATCAAGATTGGCGGATAATTTGAGAATAGCACTCCGGTGACATCGGGCCCCATTTCTCATTATGTCAGCGCCCGGATAAGAATTGGATGAAACTGTTTTTGGCCTTCTTGCGTCCATTTCACCTATCCCCATCAATAACGTCAGTGATGACTTGTCTGCTCCAGTGCACATAGTTTATATTTTAATAATATTTATTAAAACATGAAACGAAATAATAAATAAGGAAATATTAACATTCAAAAATATAATAACATATGAGCAGGATTAGTTTTAGTTTTACATATTAATAAGAAGATCAAAAATATTCTTTTTGGCCTTTCCGTTTTTCCAAGAACTGTGTATATAAAAAGTCACATGTATGACTACAACCTGGCAAGAAAATAAGGGAAAACAACACGCCAACCTTCACGCCATATAAAAACATAATCACACTACACGGTGAGACGTAAAATTACTTCGTCTACTAGTGGCTTAGAAATATACCTCAGAGAATTTCGCATCATCTAAACCACCTTTATTATTCCAAAAGCAACTAAATTGCTCGTACGTTTTGTCCTTTTACACGTACATTAATTTATATCTTTGACAAATATTATGAGGGATATTATTATAATACTGGATTTCCGGAATATATTCGGATGATATAATTTGCAGAGAAAAATTAATCCGACAAAAAACATATTAAATTTACAACGTTTAAATATGCTTTAAAATTTGCGACCATTTATAATGAAAGCACTTACCTGTCCACGCAGAACACAAATTAAACAGACATAATTGTTTTTAGCTTCAGCTAAGCATTTTCAAAATTGTGTGTAGTGATAATTAAAATGTATCTTAACGTAAAATGAAACTCTGTCCGTTGTTAATATTACTAAAAACCTACGACGACCTAGATTAATTTATTGAGTCAAAAGATTTGGTAAGAAACCATTAATCCCTTTTTCCTCGCGTTGCTCTTTTCAATGTTGTGAGAAGTTTCTTACAAAAAATACCAGTTATCCGTACACATATCAAAATAACTCATCTGAATTCTTTAAGAATGATTATCTGATAATACGTATGTAAGGTATGTAATAATACTATATTTATTAGATTATGAAAATATTACTTTAAAAGAACAAACACAGTTGTCACGAAATAACATATTACCTACATATATTTTTTACTTTATCTGTAAATGAAGTCTATCAACTCGCACCTGGCAAGTACAGAAAGGCTTTTCGTTTGTGAAGAGACTTGCGATAGAAATGCACGGTAAAAATAAGTAATGTAGAAATGTGCAAGCAGTAATAATTTATAGTAGTGCTCGAACCGTTCAACCAGCCGACCCCGGGAAGGAAGGCGGTATGTGTGGACGCATAGACAAGCTAATCAGTCAACCCCGTCCGGTTATTATACCTCGGTAATTGTCGTTAAACTATTTAAATGGGTTTAAATATCCAGCACCCGGGCTGTCCACTATTACTCTTTGATTTTTTAAAGCAATGCTTACGATAAGACAGAAAGACCACTTGATGGAAAGTAGCCACCGTCGCCTATGGATACTTGCAACACCGAAAGAGTCGCCAATGCATCGCCGGCTTTGAAGAGTTCTTTTTGCACCTTTCTACAAGAGCCCCATGCCATGAATTTACATGAGAGGGATATTTTTTAGCACTATGTTTCTTAAGAGATATAGAACTATATTTTGTATTCGGGGAAAAGTAGAATATTAGGTATATTTACTTTTCACTGACTACTGTATAACCTAATGGTTTAGGTATTGTGGTCAATATTAATAATAATATACTTATTCACGCACACGGCAGAGTTCAAAGAAATATTACAGGAACACCGAATGAAATGGTTTAATTAAGTAACTTTATCTTCCTCTATCGGTTTCCTCCTTAGTCGTGTACCTCATTATTAGTGTGATGGACGGATTTTATGGGATGATTCATTTCAGTTGATTTTACGTTTTTTTTTTTATTTGTGCGTTTCAATACAAATTTTTGTTGATAACAAGTGAGTTGCTACCCTTGTAGACCATGGAACGACTTAAATAACGCTTCTACATTCCTAGACCCACACTAGGATTTTTCCTTTATCGTTGGTGCCAAAGACACGTACAAAGACGAAAACACAAACAACCAAATCCAGAACAGAAATCTAAATTTATTGTTTAGATATCTGTCTGATGGGGAACCGAACCCGGAACACTATACGTGTCAGACCGATATCTTGAACGTTGCACCACGCGGGCGAGAATATTGTCATAATGAATAACAGTAAAAAAATTCTGGACAAGTAGGTTAACTTCGGACATGATAGATTAATTCGGTCCGGCAATTTTCCGTCTGATAATAATTTATTACATAGGATACTAGAATTAATTACAGCGAGGTGATTTATAAAGCGGAGTACTCAAATCTATTGATTAGAAGTGGCCACGTTCAATGCGGTTTATTAATTTTAATTGAAACACACCGAGTGGGTAAATTTATAGATATTGAATTATGCATAAACTAAGTTTGCTTGATACAAATATTTATTTTCTCTTAAGAGGGGTTAATATAAAATTCTTATTTATTTGTACAATGATGAGATTGTTAAAAGATGCTCGTCTCTATTCTTCACTATTTTTATGAAGAAATTTAGATACCTCCATAAATATACTTTTATTTTTGTCTCTATAATTTTCTCATTTTGTGCGCGCTTTAACAATCTGAAAAGCAAAAATTCCTTAGTAATCAGCAGAGTCCATTTATTTTTTCTCTTTAATATTGTCAAATGAAACACGCTTCTTGTCAAAAATATTCAAGACTGTGAATCTTGTTATTTTTTCAGCGAGTAATTGCTATTCATTGTTCATTGTCATTTAATTGTGACTGGCTGACACATCGTATAAGTTACGAGCAAGGGCTTACGATGACACTTAGAGGAAAGTGTCGGGGAGACAGCTATCCACCTACACAAGACTTGAGTTAGCCTATAAACACGTACAAGAATAAAACCCACTTAGTTCTCCTTGTTGTTATCGTTTGTCTCATTTATTGACCAATTTTAAATATTCTTTGAATATTTTCCTTAAACTTTTTTACCGTCACTTCTATCACAATCTTTAACACCCTGTCGAAAACTACGTTGCAGCCGACGAGATTACAGACTGTTTTCAACTAAGTGTGATTAATTTTAAATCTAATTGAACTTCATTCTATAGTTCTACAAAGGTCCTTGCCCAAAGCGACATAGATAATCTCGCCATCTGTTCACTATGTAGACGTATGTATAAAGTAGTACAGAGATATAAACGAACATTATTATGTGAGTGACAACTCCTTTCCACGAATGCCTGCAGCGTTATTTTTTCAAGGAAATATATAACATTTTGTCATATGCCTAGTTCCTCGTCTGAATGTTATTCGATTACGTCCCGCTTCCGAGGAATATCTTCAATGGAAATTATTTGTGTCCAAAGAACTATTGAATGGGTATTTATTTTTGTGCAAAAATTCCTGCCTACTTTAGTTGTATGTCGGAGTTCATAAATAGGACAACCGCAAGAAGCTTTGTGTCAACGTTTATCAATATTGCGCTTCCTGCTCTATAAAATGTACTGTTGCTAAAAGCTGAGCAGACTTTACAGTACGTAGCTGTATGTATATCAATAAAGGCCTGTGCCAAACGACCCTCATAAATTTGTCTTGTTCGACGATTCGGGATGGAGGTCAGTGTCACGCTTCTGTTGGGACTTCATCTAAAGTGTTCCGTGGCACATTGGAAATGACTTGGCTCATACACCGCTACTCTCCCGGGAAATCTAGCCACGATTTGTTGTACCACGCTATTTCTTTCTTTTTCGAAGTTAAAACATTAATTTTTAATATTTTTAATTTATTTTCTGGCCTTACCTACACAGCAATCTCTTTAGTTGTCCTATAAAACTGGCATTTAAATGAAAATAAATTTATAGACATCACTGGGCAATTACTTAACATGATACTTACTTTGCTTTCAATACTTTCTTTTATGCGTCTTTTTAATACATTAAACTATATTATCGCACCAGGATCTGGTATTTACGGTAAGGACACGAAGATACCATGGATATATATGTAAATTTATGCTTAATTACAAAAACCTATACAACCAGGATCCCAATCTTGTCCTTACTTACAAACTGACTATAATGTCAACACATGGTCATGTAATAAGTAGGTAGTATACTTTTACAGTATTTGAACTTATATAAAACATGAATTTTGCAAGCCTTATATATCATATATTTTGGTTTCAAAAAAGCGTTAGCTTAAGCAGGCATCATCGATCAAATAAAATAGTTTTGCATCCGACCATTAAAACTTGCGAACTTTTAATCCAGTTTCGGAAGTTGTAAAACATCTAGACTCGCTCTGTTGGAGGCAGACGGGATGGCGGCCGACCGACACAGTCTAAATAGAACTACCGATACGGAAAAACGTATAAATCAGGCATAAAGCAATTTAAAGATAAAGCTTTGAAAATAAATGTAAATTCCTCAATTTTTATTCAATACTTCTTTATTAAATTAATAAATGCCCACAGCATAACTTCTAAACAATAACCGCTCCAATATACCAGTTCGGTATTGAAGATTTGCAATATTATTGGATCATATCGGGTACAAAATTGAAAACCGACTGGAATATAGAGCTCGTATTTTATTGTTTCCGTAGCCATTACGACACGGACCGTTTAACACAAAAAAGTGAAACGTTCAAACGGCAAATGGCCAAAAAAATTCATAGGAATATGTACTTATACGGTTATATGGTCCATTTTGTTAATATTAGAGCTTTACCTTTTTGATATGACGAATTGTATAAACGTGTGCTCTCCAATATTTGAGGCCACAGGAGAAATTCTTTTTTGACGCCGGCGGTTATTGCTTCAATTTATCGTGTAGAACAAGAACGGGCCAAAATAAATGCCTATCTAGAACAAAATAAAGTATTTGAGTGAAATGTTAAGTTTTCAATCGCGTTTGCTGAAAGATCAGTCTCCATTTATTGTTGAAGTAGTTCAGAGATATTAGATAAGGCGATCCGAGCAAAGATGCTACGCTGGGGTTTTATGTATTCAAGAGCGATGCGCAAAGCGAAAGAAGCGTCGAGTATCTGAGAGGTTTAACAGAGGATTGGACAAGCTCGCCGGAGACGATATTTCTTACATTTCGGACCAAAAATGTGACGTGCTAACACGTACCTAGCCGTCGTGTGTCTCGGGCTAAAGAATTTCATTATCGAGATATATGTAGGTTCTATGTAATGGTTTTTAGTGGTTCGCTAATCGAACCCACACCTCGATAATGTCTTCGTTATGCTTATAGTTATCCTTACCCACTCGCGGTCTTCCAAACTTCTTAAAGTATGGTAATTAAAAGTTATCCCTGGGAACAGTTTAATTGGTTCTAGAAAATTGTATACCTTTCACTTGAGCCACTTTTCTCAGACTTAGCAAAATTGTTAAAATTTTATTTTAATACTTACATTTAGTATTTTTTATAAAAATACTATGTTTTTCAATATGCTTTAATGTTACCGAGTGCGTTATACTCGTACACATTATAATAGTCAATTTATGTCCCAGATCTATCTCATAAAAGGAATATTCTACTAAGTTTTTGATTTTGACCTTCAAAACGGTCTTATTGAAACGGTTTCACCGAAAAACCGATAACATTTTATTTTTACACTAGATGTATAAACAGACTTACTACGATCGCAAAACTCAATAGCAAAGTAATAAGCAGATTTCCATGTTTCAGAAATATCAACCTATGAGTCGTAGATACGTAGATGTATACACATAAATATACTTTATGACTAAGAATACTTTAAATAAAATCAAAACAGTCTTAGAATTTAGAAACGGCAATATATATCACATGGTGTTCTAAAATTCCATAAATAAGGACAACAGTTTACAAGCAAGTGACCCGTAACTATTAGCTAACTTTGCTTTTAGAAAAAGAAATCTACGGGACATCTTTAATTATGTAACGGCTACTCTTGATAAGATACTTTATCTAAGTAGAATCGCAATCCCTGTAGCCTTTATTCCCTTCTATTTGTGTGATGACATCCGTGACTAAATTGCAAACAGAATCTACAATTAATAGAAATCAGAGACAATGAGAATTTATATTTAAGCACTAGGCTTTGTCTTTATATCAATTACGTAAAATTTATATCAAGATGGATATCCGATCACAACTTTACTAATATGATTGTATGTCCTTGGACAGTAAAAGATATCGTAATGACTATATGATCATATGAATTTCGAGATTTTTTCGTGTAATTCCTGCTAAAATCTGTTCATGTATATGTGAATATATCTGCACATACAAACACATATATAAACAGAAGTTGAAGAGATTTGTTAGTATAGCCTAGTCAAAAAATGCATGGACATTGTTTACGTAAATATGCGAAATGTTGCGCCGTATGCCGTTGCATCGTTGAGCCAAAAAGACTATCCCGGTGTGCTTGTTTTCCCATAGGCTGATGCCTTAATTCCTCACTCCTAGGATGAAATATGTATATGTATGCTAAACGCCAACGGAATATATAATGAAAACAACGAGTTGCCGCCGTCAATTTTTACGAACGCTGACACAGTTCCCTAACAAAATTACTCCGTGAAGTCCACAGACCACCCCTCGGTTTGTCGAACTGCCCGAGGCATCGTTAGACGCCAGTCTTTACACCACTGATTAGTTTTTATAGACGTCGAATTCGCCTTTAATATTTCAAAACTTTTCAGCTTAATGAGAAAAACAAATATAACAATCTGAATTGCGAAGTCTCGTTTGGATTGCGAAGAAATTGCTTTACGCGTAATTAAATTTTAATTATGGTGGCAGAACTGTGTTTCACTGGTTGTCTGTAATGGACTGGACTGCTAAAAGTAGGTCCTCTTTCCGACTTTTAGCAGCAGTGATCACGCTGATGTGTTTTATCTAAAGTCTTTCTACTTAGTTATCAGATGTTTTTAACATACTGTTTCTACCTTTCTTTTCTAACTAGTCGATTTATTCCAAAAATTATAGTTCCATAAACGAATAGTTCTACCAGTTAACATCAGGCGGTTTTACATCATCTAAGAGGTAATTTACTTCATTATCTTAGCCAGTTTTCACAAAGGTACAAAGATAGTCAAGTGTTCAGTGAAAATTGCCCGTAAAATTAATAGTAACAAATTAATTTTTATTAAAAATATTTTCTCAACAACTTTCCTTTCGGACGTTAAGGTTCCAGTGCTAAATTAAGTTGTTAAGTGGAAGCTCAGCATTTAAAATAAGTTACCAAGAAGTAGCGTCGAAAACTTGTTATCAAACAAGCGCATTTCCTCTGCATACAACTGCGAGCAATAAACTTGCCGCCCGAAGCTCCACCGTAAACATAGTGAATACCAAGACGCTGTAGACGCTTAATTATTTGAGGAAACTTAAGACGCGATCACAACAAAACAAAGAGCAATCGGTATAGAAATAATTGCTCTTATTATAAGGTTTTCATGACACTTTAAATAGTTTGTTTTGAGCTACTTTTAAAAATCTCTTATGAAGTACAATAAAATAAAGCTAATTCAGGGTATCCGCATTTGCGATTTCTCGGTTGTAGTCTGTACAAGTAAACAGATTCCACGCCTTCTGGGGCGGAACATAACCCCCGCGAATAATTTGTGTATTTGTGGAATAAAAATTACATTTAGGTACGTACTTGGACAATGTGCAGTACTTAACTCGCGTATTTTTTAATTAATACAATAATGTTAAATATTTTCGGGGTCACAACTTCCATTGTTACCGGCTATAGAATTCTTTTCATTCATTCATTCATGAATTCAATCCACTAAGTTCAGTAAAGATAAACAAATATGTATACATACAACATTTAACTTACATAAATGATGAACTCATAAATGTCATCCTGTTTGGGTTGTTGAAATAGTTAATAAAACAGTTATTTCAACAATATAAACAGTTAAAATAGACACTTAAAATAGTTCATTTGTATAAACTAATATGTGTTGTAGGTTAATATTTCTAGGCCGTGAATTCCACATCGTGACAAAGATCCACAGTACCAAATTATATAAGTTACAGAAGGGACGTTCCGGGAGCAATAACATTATTACGTATACAGAGATAGGCAGAGTTTATTACCACTAGTTAATAGTTACTTTCCGTCTGTAATTTAGTTTTCTTGGGTCACGTCACAAAGTCGTTACATAAGGCAAAATAAATAAACAGCGCCGATGTGGTATGTAACCCAGGGGCCACTAAATATTTGCTGTAAGCGTCAGCGTTGTACGTAAAAAAATGTGTCCCATACACTATATATGTATGTACACATACATACATTTGTTTTATATATGTTTGTATGAATGTATGTATGTACTTATGTGTGTGTGTGTATGTAATTTATGTGTCCAACCTTAAAAGGCTACGAATTTTAACTGCAAGTTGTAATGAAATTAGCTGAAGGTCGCTCGAAGCAAACCGGAGGGCCACAAAATATTCCATTTGCACTGCAAGAGTCGTCGTTGAGCGTTTTTATGCAAATTTATCTACAAAATTTCGTACCTTTATAAATCGGATCATATATTGTTTCGTGGCCCTTAAAAGTAAGGCACAGCTGGATTGTTTCGCTATTGGCCTGGTCGGGTCCGACAGCTTTATGACCACGCCGCATGGTCCGGATTGCTCTGAATATTTATATGTTTGCCTATAAGAGTCTAACATACAATTAAATGTCATAATATTTTATCTAAACTGGCATATATTAAAATTGACTTATTATTTCTGTTAAATCAATAGAATATTATTATATTTCGTTAGTCATGGAAATTGTTTTAAAAGTTAGTTTTATCTGATTAAGAATTTAGATGAATTCAGAAGTAATTGTAGCATATTAATAGCGCTTTTCATATCATTTAAATAGATATAAATAATAAATAAAGCTTCATTTTGTGTGATATAGTAATGTGTTTTATTTGTGAATATAGTGTGTAAAATATGGAAAAGTGATTAAAATTTATGGTAAATAATGGTGTTAATACGTGGTAGGTAGTGGTAGAACCTTTTAGGATTTCACTCAGGAGGCATCATTGCCACAAGTCTGCCTAATAACAGAAGTGTTGATAGCTGCTGTGGTCACGTTTGAACAGGGCAACTACCTAGGTGTTCAAAATTAGTCTTCAGGCGTAGTACACACAGTGTAGGCCATAGATGCGTCACTACACTGCGACGCATCTGTGGCCAAACTCATGTTAAACTTATCTTGAGTTGATTACAAATGTTCATGGCTGGCAGTGGGCTCGTATCATCAGATATACTACAAGTCTCCCCGTCTCAAAAATGTTCTCAATATATAAACTTTTAAAGCAACGTATAGTCCGAGTCTGTCCCTAATTTATCACTCTGCAGTG
Source organism: Cecropterus lyciades (assembly GCA_002930495.1). Taxonomy (NCBI): domain Eukaryota; kingdom Metazoa; phylum Arthropoda; class Insecta; order Lepidoptera; family Hesperiidae; genus Cecropterus; species Cecropterus lyciades. Next base: position 2,117,642 of record MOOZ01000092.1, on the reverse strand, counting down.
CCTCAAACGAAAGCAATTTCCGACTAGATTCTAGTTTTTCATCTGAGCTTGTAAGGTCCAGAGTGAATTGGAAATCGTTTAATATCGTCAAATTACGTTTGTGGTTGATAACATTCAATTTCGTCGAGAAAATATATCTTTGAAACGATATAATTATATAGTATATATAGAGACTGACTACCTAAGGACGAAAGCCTCCATATGGAGGTCATAGCTATATAAAAATATTAGAAACATTCATTGTATACTAGCTTGGTCGGATATGATGGTGGAATATTTCGAAATTTCAAAACAGCCCTATTAGTGTTAAATTATCACAAAGTGTGTCCATTAATAATGACAGTGTCAAAATAATCGGCGTGCGGTGAATAGCGATTATGGTCGACATGACCGCCGTTAATACTATTCGACTGCGTCCATTAATGTTAACAGGCGGATTCATGTGTAGTTTATTATATAGTCGGCTAAACGTTATGTCAACACAGTTTTACGAAATTAGTTTTAATAATTGAAATGAAATGAAATATCTTTATTTTGCATAGGCCTACGGTGGCACTTACAAATTGTCAATTACAATATTTTATCTTACACTACCACCGGATCGGAAGACGACTCCAACTGAGAAGATCCGGCAAGAAACTCAGTGGGTTTATCTTTTTTTCCTTGTATTACTTTGTATATATATATTTTTTAACCATCTCGTTTATTACATGGGAAATAATAGCTAGCTCCAGTAATTAATTAATTAATTAATTAATTAGCTCTACATTACAGATAATACAATAGGTTTTAATTGAAACTGTTGTTGCATTATTTATTACCTAGGGATATTTAATAAATACTTCTTATTATTAGTAAACTATAACAATAGAGAGAGAAAAGAAAAATAAGTGACGTGTTATTGAAGTGGCGGAAGCCAAACTTTCCATTTTAATAATTGACAATAAAACGTTGCGTTTTTTCATTAATAAGTCTTATTTATTAGAAAGTTATAGTTTGCTGTAACAAAATATTAATTCTTAATTCGCCTCAATATGACCGTGGTTTTATTTTGTATACAACATAGACAAATCCTAAAGTCAAGAAATGTGCAAGTGGTAACTATCGGTACGGGTTTAATATCCAAGCAACTTTGGTTGTTGATCTGGAGCAGCAAGTCGTTATTGAGTTCTCATAGCTTAGCTAAGTTGCTCATACATCGATTGACGAGCGCTGCAAATTAATATCTGTTATACAAGGCTAAACTAACCGCAAGTCAGATATACTAATACGTGCTTACAAGCTACATTTATTTACTAAACTATCGGTTCCATTATCCTTTCGAACTAACTTTCTTCTTTGAAATTATATTTTTAATTAATAAGTAACGCAATAAGTCGTGTTAAATAATTGGATTTTTTTTAAATATATGTATATATATAAGATTGACGTAACAAACGAGCGTGTAGTCCGTCTGATGTCAAGTGGTCACTATGGTCCATGGACATCAGTAAGCAGCTTCATATAGAACAAGGTCCATATGAAGCCCTAATAAAATCTAACTGATGCCAATCACAGACGCGTTGCCTCTCCCAAGATCTAAGATGATCGCCTCCTATAAAAGTGAATTACTAAACATACTATGTTCATCATGTTTGTGATATATTATCAGTCCAGGACTACTTTTTTAATAAAAAAAAAAACACTTCAATACTTATGTACGTATCATACGAATAAAATATTCATTACAGTTGAAGTATTCTGAAGCAGATAATTTCATGATTTACAGATGATAGAATTGATATTTCACTGAGAATATTGAATTACGCTCAAACAATCAGCAATAAATTTTAATAAAGCAACTGAAATTATTTCAAAAGTGGATCGAAACAAGCTTGATGCAATGAAGCCACAAAAATGGCTTAAACGATTAACGTCATGACGTTATTTAAACAATATTAATGGGCGGCGATATGTTTTTAATCATATCGCCTTTGTACAAGTCTTATTACATTTTAAACGCGTTATTTAAATCTTATATATAAAATTCTCGTGTCACAATGTCAGTTACCTTACCCCTCTGAAACTGCTTTACCGATTTTAACCAAATTTTATATGCATATTCAGCGGGTCTGAGAATCGGCTACTATCTATTTTTCATACCCCTAAGGGATAAGGGTTGTTCATCTTTAACATTTTTTTTTTAAATTTTTGGACAAAATATTTTGTTTTTATTTTTCAATAATGTGGCATTAAAAATAAATACAACCCAAAATTTTTACCCTTTTACCACCAACCGCTATTTTTAATAGCCATTTTAGTAATTTAATCATTTATATGGCAAAACAACGTTTGCCGGGTCAGCTAGTGTTTTATATGAAGCTAGCTTAAGTACCCGTACTTTGCTACGTGACAACTTTACTCGCTAACCGCTTTAAATCACTTTTCATGTACCTTCAAGGTGCATAAAAAGTGATAAGGACGTTCCGGATAGAAAATTAAATGTTTACCTCGTATATGCCATCAAAAGTTTGCTATTTTGAATGTCTGTTTTTATTTAAAATGGAAATATGACAGTCTGAAACCAAAGGGTGTAGTGACGTCACTAAAATAGTCGCCATCTTTAAATAGCGAAAAATATCGAAATCAAAAGTAGCCTATAGACTGACCAGTTAAATAAGCTACAACCATGCAAAATTTTATGTAAATCGGACCAGTGATTCGTTATTGAGTAACAAACAGACACACACCATCTCATTTTTATATATTAGTAGTAGTAGTATGTATAAATTACGTAGCAAAAGTTAGAACTTTGTAATACGGATATCATAAACATTTTATTCGTCTTTTGTATAATGTTACGGCCTGTACATTTCCATAATAATCTTTATACTCACGATCAAACTTTCGCTTTTGGATTTGTCCAGAAAATAAAATATATTGTAAGTTATATGGTTACAAAGAAAATGTTACTTGAATACGATAACTGCTGATTTAATTTAAAATATATTACACTTTGTTGGATGGATACATAAAAATAAATAAACTTTATTGATTATGGGATTTCCTAGCTAAATAAAAATAACTTTAAAATTTGGTCACGTCGGTCAATGCCTCGCTTAGTTTGTGAATATGTAACGGGCGTTCCCCTTAATATGATTATATAACTATGAATTGAAAACTTTTGACATATATGACATGCAAAACTAGTAACATTGTTAAAAATATTAAAACAAAAGACCCGACTGCTTAAAACGGTTTTTGTTCATAATGATATATTTAATTTAACGCTTAAACTTAACTTTTCGTCGAAATTGACTATTTCGATGCTTACGTAAAAGCATTACAATATATATATTTTTAGAATGGTCTATGTACTAGCTTTCATTTGATACTCATATTGTCCTGATATTAAAAAAGTCGTCCCTCCTTTTTTC
>MOOZ01000092.1:2094766-2114013 GCA_002930495.1 Cecropterus lyciades | reverse complement strand
TACGTAAAAGCATTACAATATATATATTTTTAGAATGGTCTATGTACTAGCTTTCATTTGATACTCATATTGTCCTGATATTAAAAAAATCGTCCCTCCTTTATTCCCCTTTTTACATTACATTTACAGGTGCCATTTTCAGAAATTATATAGCCTATATCAATGTCTAAACTGAGACGATTTAAATGATATGTCATATGTCACAATCTGTCAAGCCGTTTGGGCAGTCGCGCGTGCCAAAGAAATGGACATACATACGAACAATTACTATGTGGATATGTTAGTTTGCTACTTGTATAAAATATAAAAATACGTTTGCTAACTGCAAACGTATTTTTATAATAAGATATTATATTGCAATAAGAATCAAAGATCTCATTAAAACGATGCGATATACTGGTGACTTTATCCTGACAAGCTTTTCCAAAGACCTGGCACGAAGAATGAATGTATTGTGGCGTGACTCGCAAATACTTTTTATTTGTTGGTACTTAAAGTGATATGTATTTAAAGCAGCTAGCGTTGCTGCTTTCACATTCCGTGTGGTCTAAGCCTTCTCTTTTTATTCTAATTAGCTACTTTTTACTGTTGCCATTGTGGCAGTTTTAAAACATAAAGGTACTTTGAGAGCAGATGGTGTTTTTTTAACGTTTATTGCTTTAAGACGTCTGCTTTGCGCTGTTTAGAGGATAAGCCGTTTATTTTTATTGTTTTCGGTGTTTTATTATTTTTTTATGATATACCAAGTCAAATTTTGAAATCCACTTTTTTGGACTACGTTTATTTAAATCGCGATGTAGATACATAGTATGTTAAAATGGAATGGTGATTGTTCTCGTTACATATTGTTTTTTCACTCATATCTATTTGTAGTAATATTCCTTAGATACAATATATACAGATATAAACTTATGACAATTTGTTTTTAAAAGTTTCTGATATGTGGTATTTGATCTTAATCTCTTTAAATCATAAAGTCAATTTTAATCAAAAAGTTATCCTCTCATGGGTCTACTCAATTTTGGGAATGGAAAATGGAAAAAAATCACGGACAGGCATGTTTACAGTAGCGTTTTTAGCCAAAAACAGATCTTGTGCAATGCTCTGCGACGGTTATTTTGGTAAAATTTAAACAATTTCGATACTAACTTTGCTGCCACAAGGTTTATGTTCCAAACATAAAAAATGCATGTCAACTGATATCTGACATCTTCAGCAACCTCCCTTATATTGGTTTGCCGATTTTATGTGACTATTTTCTTCGCTCCTTCAACATTTCATCTAAAAGAGCTTTTACAATTTATAAACATTAATTTTGCTTAAAGTAGACTCGCCAAATACCTTAGTCAACATCTTAAGTGCGTTGGAGTACTTAATTAATTTTTTACATAAAATTTAATCCAGGTTATTTCATTTTTTTTCCACACCAAGATGTTTAACATTTATGTTCGTCAAAAACAAAATACACGATCTAAATGTCTGATAATGTGAAGGTATGGTGAATATGGAGAAGGTATTGTACCTACCAAAATAACAAGATGATAAAAATGCAAAATTAAATGAACGTAGCCCGCAAAATTCTAAAGTCACCTTATTTTTTCAACAAACCTTCGTATGTATTATGTTAATGTAGTGTAGAAAAAGATACATTGTTTCGCGTACATTAGTCACTTTTATTAAAGTTTACTTTAAATTTAAATTTGCACGAAATTTCATCTTTACTGTCTGTCAGGTTGGGAGCGTTTAAATGAAATTGCTCCATTGCTGTCCGTCCATACTATTACTGGCAACGTGTGTTTCTGTTATTACAATTACCATACTTTATTAAGAAACAGAACTAAACTAGAACTACACTTCAAACGAACTAAATTAACCGCTAACCATTTGAGCGCAAAATTATTTGTGTTCAAATATAAAGTATAATCGACCATGCTGGCCCAGTGTAACTTAGGAGAAATCACACTTTGAATACTCCAGGCTTCTAGAGCATGTAGATTTCCTACACTTACTAGGTGACTATTAAACAGGTGATAAGTACTTTTTAATATACATATAACTAAAAATTATTAAATATTCTTGGGATTATACTTTAGGTTCAAACATACTTGCAAAGTTAGTGGTCAAGTTTACCGCTGTTATTCGTTTCTGCGTAAATATTATTAGTACGAACAAATTTCCACACTAAACACGTGCTTCCGATTAATTAAACCAGTTCGTTCAATAAATCATATCTAACTAAATTCCATTTCGGTAAATTAGGATTATATTTAAACTAAATAATTCAGACATGTTTGAATTAAACAGCGCGTTCAGAATGGACGTCAGATAACGGGCTAGGTACCTACAGGATAGCACAGTACGGGATATTTGCCCGTATAATTACTGGCGACGTGTGCTTCTGATGCTGTCATTAGCCAGTGATATGAGCGTTCACCAAAAAGCTTCGCCGAAAATAGAGCCAGTGTACAAATATAACCAAAATACATACAGTTATGTAAATATATCTGCTACGTAGCACATCGTTGTGAAAGTTTTTACTAATAAGTACATTCGTATTAAATAAAATTCATTTCACTTTATTAATTTACGTCGGCAAGTTGTTTTCAGAAGTCTGTTCTTTGTAAATGTTAGCATAACAAAATAATATTCATTAAGTTTTGCTTTTTAATTTCGTCAAAAGTTTTTAACAGAGATTAATTAATTAATACAACTACATCATTATTATACTTAGTTATTTAAATGTAAATTAATGAGTTTTATATTATTTTATGAACCGGGTAATGGCGCCGTCACTATACGGTTTGATACAGAGAGTTCGGAGTTCGATATTTAGCTAGGAATACATCGAATTTATGAATAAAAAAAATTGTTTTGGGCTTCTCGTCTGGATCTGAGTGTTTGACTCGCTCATGTAGACATATGAGCGGTATACAGGACTAATGTAATTCCTGTACGCTACTTAATATGTAAAAAGCGTCAAGCGTTATGAATACGATCATATGAACACGTACGAAGTCCTCAATTCGTATTCAAGTAATAATCCTTTATTGTTACAGTAACGAAGTTCATCCGTATCGGCATCGCGGACAAGAATGACAACCCGCCGTACTTCGACAAGGAGCTGTACGAGGCGGAGGTCGACGAGAATGAAGACATCCAGCACACTGTACTCACTGTCACCGCCAAAGATCACGACGAATGTGAGTATTTAGTTTTAGTTTCAATACTCTAGGGTATCGCGGCAGCCTAAACCTGTGTGTGGTTCGACTTTGGATGTACCACGTCTACACCTATTCTGTCTAATAAGAGCAGTGTTAAGTTGTGACTTGGTACGAAGGAGGGGGGGGAGTGAGAGAGCATGCTTATCCGAAGCGTATCAACTAATCTACTAATCTTGTCTAATCTATGAATTATATATATCCAGGGGTGGTAGCGGTCACATACCTTCAAGTGCACTGCACGTTCGTTTGTTACTTTCAATAATTAAGAATAAAACGGATTCTACGCCTTTAAAGGGCCATTTTTGATCTACTGTCTTGATATTTGTTAGGATCTTCGCCATAATTACACACATTCTCTGAAAAATTCGACCGGCAGCCTTTATTATTGCTCTGAAGCAAAGCACTATAAAGATGGTAAATGGTAGACGAGTTGAAAGTATAGGTTTTATTCATAGGATTCCTTTCTATAAGCAACTTTAGTGCCAATATGACACCTAGTAGTATAAGTAAGTTTCACCTCGCTGGGATAACACGCCATCCTTGAGACATCACTACATAGCTACACCATTAAGAAATATTTAATGAATAATTAATTTTATTTGTCGGCACGACATAGGACGGCTTCTGTGTAAAAAAATAAATAAAAATAGATACATTGTAATTTAGTTATCTAACCTAATAACTATAACTTCACATATTATTTTTTACCGCATTTAAAAATATTATATACGATATATCAATAAGTCACGATCGTGTTAAATTGGAGAAATAATTAAAATAGGTCACACGTCCCTATAAATTAGCTTTTATAATGTTTAAATACATATTTGTAATCTGAAGTGATAATTTATAACCTTACAAAGATTACGAATTTTAAACCGAATCTAAGAGGTACTTCAATGAAACTTTCGCTATGTGGCTATCTGTCGATATTACCATTGACACCCCGTTACCTAGCTCTATAACAAACGCTGGCCCCAAACATGGCGAAAACAAAAGCATTAAAACCCCAGTTTCAAAAGTCCTTATCGTTCAAGCGACGTTCGACGGGCGACTGCATAAAACGGCGTGAATAGTTAGTAAAAATGAATATTCGCAGCCAGTTTCAGTTGCAAAATGGTGAAATTGTCCGCGAAGTCCTAATTGTATCCAAAATATTGTCCCTTAGCTCTGCATGTTACATGGTCCCAATGGAATGATTCTCGTGTATAAAATTTACAGCTGAAATTCCTAAAGCAAGCTGTGATATCTACTGGTTATAAACTCGATTTTTTTGGATCGAGAATTCGGAGATTCTAATCAATCCAAGGGACGTCTGATTTAAAAATGTATATGTACATGACGTATTAAAAATTAATTATTTCTCACTTAATTTAACGGTAAAGGAAAATATCGTGGAAAAATCTACATTACTGAGAATTAAAAAAATAAGGTTACAAGGATGTGTGCTGCCTATTAATTCGCACGTGGCCAACCCGGTGAGTGAGGTTTAGGCTATGGCCTAACTTCTCTCATTTTCGGACCTGTGCCCAGTAGTCTGAGAATGGAACGCTTTGAATGGGTATATCTCCCTTACCACACTTTTCAAATCAATACACAAAATCTTTTAACACTGCTGTAGCAGCAGAAATATGTGTAGCGGTGGTGCCTCCTAAAATGAACCAGAAACTGTTCTACCACCTCCTAATAGTAATGTGTTGACAACGAATTTCCCGAATACAGCCAGCGACTTTAATGTAAATTTTCATTGTGAGTGTCATTGTTTAACGACTTTAGACGGAGCGCGCGCTTTTCGGAAGTGAGCTTATGAAAGCTTCCGCAAGACTTTAGTGTATACCGCATAGTATACAATATTCTCTCAGGTACGAATATACGGTAACAACGCCCGGGACAAGTGACACATAAATGGAGTTTAGCGTTTCATGAAGATAATCTAATCACTTATGCTACAGATTAAAAGTTTCATAGGATACACTTGGCGTTTAAATTGAAATTTAATTTTGTGCTTCGTAATTAAAATCGTTGATATAGAAGTATAGACTTAATCTTATATCTAATATTGTAGGTATTTGATTGAGCGTATTAGATTTGACGTAACACCTAGTTATACTAAGATAAGTACTATTCATTTATTACTTATATATTAAATAAGCACGCTGCTTATTTAATATATAAGTAGCACATAATGTACCAGTAGAGCAATTAATGGAGCTCCATTTTTGAATCAAATTTAACGCGTAATTAAAATATAGTGAAGCCTTTATATACATATTAATTTACATGCTACTTTTAAGAGATAAATTAAATTTTAGTTCACTTCTGTAACTTCAAAATAATTAAGTTTTTTATTTATATGATTATCACAAAAGCTGAATGTATGTCTTTTTATACCAAGATAAACAAAATAAACGGTAAAGGGTAATAAAACCTTATTTCTTACTGTTTTTGGTGAAGGTGAGCAAAAATTTCAGAGAAAAGTAGACCGTTTTTTACCGCCAACCGCCAGTGTTAGAATCTCTCCTTAAAACAGCTGTGCCTACGCCCATGCCACCTAGATGCATATGTGTTACACGTTAAGATCGAATTATAATATTGTAAATACTTAAAGATTATATAATAACACTTCATTGTAACACTATAAGTAACAACCTTAATCTGAGAGCTACTCAATCAAGACAATAATGAAATGAATTATTGAATTGCGTCATAAAATAAAGCTATTAAAGCGAGATGTTCCCATAAATTCCCAAAAGACATCTTATTGGATTCTCACAGAGAAATTGTTACCGTAATAAAAGCGATTATGAGAATCTACCTATCCACTCTAAATGTGTTTAAACAGTGGAATTACATAAAATACACATTGCGGTACATTATAGGTATTTGCGTAAATATTAATACAAAATTGATTTTGATAATAACGTAATATTTTATTGCTTTGTGAACACAACAGAAAATAGTGAAATGTAATTTAACTGACATTGCCACACTGACTTTACTATTGTACAGTTCGATTGTTTTTTTTTTTCTTTTTTTTTACTTTTTGTAATCCTATGATAAAACGGGCAGGAATACCATTTAAAACAGTATGTGGCCTCTACACTGATGGACATTTGTAATGAATCCCAAATAAAATTGGATATTAGAGACGTGTATACTCCCGCTCTTGTCTAGATCTCTATCCCTCAACCGTATCGAATGCAATATCGAACGAAAGGTGGCAAAACCCTGTAGGTGGACTCCAGCTGCAGCGCCACCCTTATTTCTGCCTTATAATAGCAGAAAAGAGTGGTCTATTGTGGTCGAAGTCTAGTAGGTAGGATTCTTATTTGGACTGGCTACAGCGGGCACGTCACACTATTAAACCACGTCTGTATCTTTATGGGCCGTTTGAAAATATCCGACACCCTTTCGCCACTAATACTGCCATCAGTGCGCATAAAGCATTATGAAGTATACTATAAGCCTTCCGCAGCAATGGGTAACGAGCCATGTTCAATAGTGAGACAATGAGAATTGCAGTAGCTTCATTGGAACGTTTTTGGAAACGCACTGGAACTTTTGAATGTGGTAGAACTCTTTGCGGATCGACTCCGGAAGCAGCACCGCCACACCTATTTCCAACTTATAACAACAGTGTTATGCGCTGCTGTGTTCTGGTCTGAAGGGTGTGGTAAGGGAGTCATACTTTTCCGAAGCATTCCATCTCAGTCCTCAGGGGTAGCAACGCAACTGTGGCTAACCTTAGGTGAGACTTTGAGATCTTACCTAGGGTTGATTACAGATGTCCATGGGCGGCAGTAGCCGCTTACCATCAGGTGGGCTGCATGCTCATTTGCTACTTCCATACTATACAGTATACATCTAGGTTAGTATGGCTTTAATAATCTTTAATAAGAAGTAAATGAGACTGTCAAAGATTTTACCAAGAATAATAGCCAGTTAGTTATAAACTTTGCTCCTTTCTATCAAAATAGCTGGTCCTTTGTCACCCGTAGGTTAACAATACATAATAAATAAATAAATGTTTAGAGAAATGAAACCCAATCATATAATACCAAAAACGCTGGTATGAAGACTTTATGAAAAAGATGGCATACACTTTGAAACACTAGGCACAATAAGACAAAAACCTCACGATCACGAAATAACAAAACAAAATGAATCAGAGCTTTAGAGTTTATAGAACTGTACATAAACTGTTTATTGACTCAACATTTTGAACGTATTGTGAACACAATTTCAATATAAATGTGTGTAAAGAGATACTTGTTCATCCCTTTTATAATTCTTTTTCAAATTGATTAAATTTCTTGACGCATGGACAGTTTTATTCGAACAACGATGTCAACGAATTTTAGGTATTCTTACAGCGAATATACTCATACATTTTTGTCGGATATTCTTTTGTTTGATATACGCATTGCGCCTTGTATTATCTGACAAAGAGTATTAGGGTCACGGGAGTGGCTTCCGTACTATGTACGTAAATATGTCACAAAAAAATATGTCTTCAGAATATAAAATCTAAAAATTTCACGTTGTCTGCGCATGAAGGGGTTTTAACTAGCTGATTATACTTGGAAATCATGGACTCTGGTATTCTGTATCGATCTTGTCTATTTGCCAATAATTTGGTTTTTAAAGTGACTCCCTCTGACACGATAGAGGCTAGTTTATTCTCAATTGTAGTTAAGGGATATGGCAGTCGTTATTGCCGTTTTGCTTAGTCGATTTGAGCCATGAACGCAGCTGGCAAAGTGTCATCAGTTGGCGTGCGAGCCAGCTAGGCACTTGTGCGCCATATGAAACTTTCACAGAGAAGCTGGAAATGTAAGCCATATAAGATAGATATATGCGTGTATAACCTATGCATTTACGTGAGCTAAGTAGCAGCGCGCCCGGAGTTTGATCGATGAGTCCATACAGTTCCCCTTTACTCGAGAAAATTGTTTAGGCTTTCAGGTTTTGAAGCAATTTTTCCCTACAAATTTAAAGATTTAATTTTTTTTCCGAAATGAAATTTCTTTAGAATCGTTGCGATTTGAAACTCAATGAAACGAAAATGCGTTACGAAACAAGCTGTCTGTTACCTGAAAGGGGTACAACACCGTCTAGGCCTACCCCTTTCTGAAGCACGTTTTCGATTTTACTTCGTAGCTTTTATAAGAGCTTAAGTTTGGTATATGCGAAATAAGATGTCCCAATATGGGCTGCAGGGATTACTTAATCGATTTTTGCATTATATGCATGCTTCTTAGACTTTCGTGGGCTCCTTTTTCGAAGTTCTACTTCTCCCGTGTGTACACTCATGCACGTTAAAAAATGTCATCTGGGACACGATCATGCTGTAAATCAAAAACCAATTCCGTAACTCACATCTCAACGCAACTAACATATCTAAGTCAACCGCTTTTGTGCTAATCAATAGAAAATATATCTTATTTAGCTTATAAAAAGGAAAAGGCCTAAATAAGTTATGTATACGCATCTGGTAATCAAACATTATCTATCGTTATAGCAATTTTATGCGTACAGTGCTGGTGCTAAATTTTTTTTACACGCCTACCCTCACTCGGGAGATCATTTCAAAGCTTTCGAAATTGAAAGTGTAATAAAATTTTCTTCTACTGCGTCGTAAATCTGCTCGGATCGTTGATATCCGGTCGTTTATTCTCTCCAAATGTGCAATGATTTTTTGTGGCAATTAAATAAGTAATCAAAGTGTATAGGCGCGATATATCGTTCGAGGAGTTTACGGTGTTATATTCATTAATGGATTTCCATTATTCCGGATGCTTTGTCACATAATAGGCATATTACGTTTTATATAATACGAATTTCATTTTAAGACATTTCTCGAATGAAACATAAATAAAATTATTCTTAAAATAATATTCTATATCATAATATTAATACGTGAAGCAAAAACGACCCCTTTTTACAAAAATTGCGCGGACGGAGGAATGTGAAATTTGGCACACTTATAATTTATACTTATAATAAGTAGGATAAGTGTAAAACGCTAATATTTTTCAATAATAATGCTTATAAATTACATTAAATCAATAAATAAAAAAATTACACACACTACCATGCATTAGACACACACAAACCCACGTATTTGTTACACGCTATATACATACTCTACGGTCAAATTGTTTCCTTTGTTTATCATTTTTTCTATAGACAAAGAGTGGTTTTACTGAATGTAAAACAGAAAAGTTTTATTTGCCCCATATAATATAAAAAAACACCACGTGATATACCGTTGTGTAGCAGTAAGATACATTAAAGAAAGTTCTGTAGCAGCAATCTGTATTAACAATATACACTATATAATATACAGGTAAAAAACATATAATCTGTTATAGCTGGTTCAAAGCATTGCATTTTTAATTAATTTCGTGGCTAATAAAATCTCTCCTTTTTTCGTTTTCAGTAATTTCATATACTTACAGGAAAAATAAGTGATTTTGAGAGATTACCATCAACCCATTATTGTCCCACTGCTGGTTACGGGCTGGTTATTGAGAGTTTCAGGCCATAGTCCACCGCGCTGGCCAAGTGCGAGTTGGTAGACTTCACATACCTTTGAGAACTTTTTAAAGAACTCTCAGGTGTGTAGGTTTCCTCACGATGTTTTTCTTCCCCGTAAAGCAGTGATAATTAACTTCTAATACACACATAATTTTTGGCCTGCCTGGGACGCCTGGATTCGAACCTCGGACTCTCGATTGAGTTTCAACCATTCAGCTATCACTGCTCAATTTGAGAGATATTTTATATTATATATTATATGATATTAAATACCTAAGTGATGCGAAAACCTTGAATCCCTTTTACGAATAATGCGCTCATGGACTCCTCAATGTATCATGGTCATAAGTATAGTTAAAGTTTATGCAGAGAAGGATTTCAGAAACAGAATATTTATGTACAATAATTACAAATGCATATATTTATATAAATTAAATAAAACATTCATTCTATACATTATTGACAATATAAACATGTTGCTAGCATTGTCATATGTTAGATGTGTATGTTAAATAATGCGTTATTGCTTTTAAATGCAGCTTACTCAATTAAATCTCTTTTCCCTATAGGCATTATAGGGAAATGAGATTCAAAAAATAAGCTTAAAATTAAGGTATAGAGGAAAATACGTATAAAAACTTTGTAAAGATAAATTTTAATTTGGGTTTAATTGCGGTCGAATTTCGACCGCTGCGAAGGGCAACAAGTAATAATCAAATTTTTATAAACATAATCTGCTTTAATTTATTCTGCGATTTCTTTGCGACAGGGAAAATTTTCCCTTCTTAATCGCTTCAAGGGAAGACAGAACATACGTGGAGTTACGTACTTCCTTATGGAATGTAATTTGTACATCTACATACTTACACAAATGTATGCAACTCGTCACGAAAGGCACTTTAACGTCGTTAATGAGGGAGGAAAATACGTTCTTAGAAGGCACAGCGTTGTTTGGCTTTGACATGTGCTGTTTGCTTTCAATTACCTACTTACATTAGAAACAATGGTAAGAAAGGAACGTCGACACGTGATTGCAGATTTTGATACAAATATTTTGTTTCTTAAAAATCTCGCCTTGTTTTAAGCTTTTAAAGAATTAAACGTATTTTTAAATTGTCCGAACAAGAACACAATATGGAAGTAAGGTTGTGAAAATAATTAGAAATAACTTCTTATCATAAAACATTCATTCATAATAATAATAATAATAATAATTCAGCACTAGATGAACACCACTTAGTTAGAAATTATAAAATATTAAAAGTATACGAGTGTGACACATTAAATTAACATGTTATATCATAAACCTTGTTTTAGAAATCAAATGTACGTGGTATAAAGTTCACAGAAATTATAACCTCTCAGAGTTAAAAACCACGTTCCAATAAACAGAAGCGAGCAGAATGTTAATATATCATGTACACTTGTCGTTATAAATTTGACAAAAATGTGTTGTTTAAGAGAATTTATTAAATATTATGTTCAGAAGAATCGTGTTGGTGTTTAACTTTGAAGTGAATCGTAGGAATATTAAATTCAGCTTCAGTAAAATGTCCTACTATTACGTCGTATGTAAATAATGATAAAATTAATGTTTACAATTTTCAACCGAGGTCTGTGACAACGAATTTTATTTGGAATCGTAACTGAAGGCATTAATTTAACAGCTTTGTCCAACCAATACAGTTTTGACTTAAAATAAAATTTCGTTTCTTGTTAACGATAATGTAATAATAAGTTGTTACATAGTTTCCTCGAAACAAAATTGTAGTATGAGATTATATAAAATTTCGTATTCATATAGATTTTTCAGGTGTATTTTTTAACCAGTTCCACATCACCAAATCGGAAGTAAAAATACAAGAGAAAATTATGATATAAACTTGTAATTTTTCTCTTGAAAATATAATAGATAGATAGAGATACAGTTTAAATCTGCACTACGGTATTAGAACAGGATGTGGCTCTGTGGCAGTGAAACGGAACGGTCGAAACTAGAGGCGCAACGGCTGCATTCAACGAACGCTGCTCGATTTTCTGATTTTTACGTATTAAAATCTGCAGAACGTCTCCAACAGATGTCTCCGGAGCACTGTGATTCAATCCCGTTTTCAATTTGCCTCCTTTTTCTCATTCTTTAGAAAAAACTTAACACCACTATGCTAGATGCTATCATTTTCCGCTCTCTGATATAATGTTTAATTGCTGTCTGTTTTTGCTATACCGAAGTACTAGTGTTTTGTTTTTTCAGTGAATCGTTCAAAGTAAATGGAAAAGCTCTGCAGTAGCGCACTATTGAAATAATTCATTAATATTACTTACACGCTCATACGTTGCAGTTGATTAAACTGGTCGGTTTTGCTTGCAAATAGGCAAATGTACACTCCATTAGCAGATACTTTTATGCTATGAATCAACTGGTAACTAATAGGTAATATTCTACTTAAATTTCAAACTGTGTTTAACGATTTTAAACTTTTGATATTAAATTAAGAACAGATGTTTATATTTTTGTAATGATATATTACGTACTATATTGTAGATTATTTACCTTTTTTTTATTATAGTATGGAAGTAGCAAACGAGCATGCAGCCCACCTGATGGTAAGTGGCTACTGCCGCCCATGGACATCAGTAATCAACCTTAGGTAAGATCAAAGTCTCATCTAAGGATAGCCCTGTGGCTATCCTTAGATGCATTGTTACCCCTGAGGACTAAGATGGAATGCCTCGGTAAAGTATGTCTCTCTTACCACATCCTTCAAACCAGAACACAACAGCGCATAACACTGCTGTTATTAGGCAGAAATAGGTGTGGCGGTGGTGCTTCCGGAGTCGAACGACAAAGAGTTCTACCACCTTCAGAACAATTTGTATTAAATCGTTTATTTTTATAATATGACGTATTATAAAAATATGTTTGACTAATATCACAGTAAACGTTTAAGGATATTCCGATATACTTCAATATCCTTAAACGTTTACTGTGATATTAGTCAAACATATTTCAATTCAATATATTCTCAAATATAAGATATATCTAACAGACAATAACCGTTCTTCTATTACATTATATAGCACATTGTCAAATTATTTACACACATAGCAATTGTTCTCGGGGAGGTAAATCTTAGCAACACCCCCTTTGCACGATGTACCAAATTCATCGCCAAAACAATTTAAGTTTAAGTAACGTTTATCAAGTTGAACTTGTTAAACTATTAAATTGTTCTTGTTGAGTTGGACGAGAAGACGGTCTCTTAAGCCGCGTTTAACCACACTTCGCTACGAGATAATTTATGCAGAATGTATGTATGTGCCCTTACTGTTCCGAGTCTAGACGGAATTCGGAATTGTATCATTTATTTAAATGCTCGCCGGTTTAAAGCTTGTAATTATTTTCAGAATACCTAATTAGTTAAATTTGTTCTTTTCGCCGTAGCCATGTTGAAGTTACGAACGTTTTACGATTTCGCCCTCATACATTATTCCTAAGACGCGGAAATTCAGGTGATACAAGTATAAAAAGAAGGTGTGATAAATCAGCACTTAAGATGAACAGAGAATTATACTTATTTAATTACTAGAAATTAGTTAAACCACAATTCAAAGAATAAATGCTTTTATAATATAATGTCTTAAGTAGAATCTTATCATAAAGGTTTCCAATAAAACCACTTGGTGTTAAGCATGTTACCTACCATACTTAGCTACAAGTGTTTTATTGGGTTTAAGTTAAAATGAGTTTTATAGTCATAACGACGCTATTAATTGGAGCCATTAAAGAAAATTTGAGACTTGGACCTAATATCTAATCTTTGGACCGGATCCAAGGTTGTGGCCAATTAGTGTCCAACTGCAATTTCGCTTAACTACCTCTCCAAAGCTTAATAAACACTAAATTATCTGTAAAGTATCCGTAATTATTACAAATTACCTATGCCTGAGAGCCGATAAATTTGGTTAATATCGGTTGTAGGTTACAGATACCCCGAATAATTAGTTACCTCAGCTAAACTGTTACGATGAGACACACCATTTAGCAGGAGGTCTGGCAGTAAGTATCTTTGTCTATAGTGATGGGAAGGCTCCTCCCTGTAATGTTACGGTCATTAAACTAAAGGATTTGCCTTGCTAGTAACGATTTAAGTTTTTTTTTGTACTGGAAATAACAAATGGAGTGAACCTGATAATAATTGGTCACTGCTTCTTATGTCTGTAACTAATTTCAAATAGAACTACATTTTTAAAATATAAATATCCCTACTAATATTATAAATGTGAATGAAGTTTGTTTGTTACGCTCTCACGTCAAAACTATTTGACAGATTGTCATGAAGCTTTGTACACGTAATATTAGAGGTAATAGAAAAAAATAGGATAGTTTTTATAAAATATATATACATATTAAAAATAGTTTGCATTCACGATTGTTTGTCAAACAATAAATAATCTAGCAACGTCAAGCCTTAAAAATAATATCTTATTAACTATAGATTAAGTCCAAGTTTATTGTTTCAACGCGAGTTCGAAAAAGTTCGTAAAAAATGACGTCATCAACATTACTGCCCTATTATTAAATGATCACATTCATCAGGTTTTGGAGGTCCGCTGCAGAAACCTAACAGGCATTGTTGCTGCTAGTCATATAGTAATAATAAATCTTTTATTTCTTATCTTTTATTTATAAAATTATATATAAAATTATCTTTTATCATATGTACATATTTTTCCTATAATTGTCTATCGGTTTTCATTTTATGTATAAAGAATCTCCGGAAATTGTTCATTTCCTAATTAATTCACAAGCTGCTAAATATCGTTGTAGTCAACGTAAATACCTTCGACGCTCGCTGAAATACCCATCTAAATATATAAAATTTCATGCAGTAATTACAAATTCCTTTCTGTTTATTCTGAGGGTAAGGTCTGTTTACGCTTTTGTAAATATTTCCTTTTAAGAGTATTACCACGATCTGCTTCAGTCGCTCTGTAATTGCAATAATTACAGACAAGTATTCATTAGAGGTCATAGATACTCGTACGTTATTTTCGTGAAGCAGTTCTTGCGTTTCGTTGGAAGGGTGTGGTTGACGGCTCACTTTGACATGAAACGACCAACTTGGTCCTTGCGAGTGTCAACGCATCTGTTGTTGCTTATACATGTCCATGAGCGGCAGTGGCCACTAACCATCAGGTGGACTACATGCTAATTTGCTACTTCTAAATTATAAAAAAAATAAATAAAAAAAAAAACATCATCCATAGATAGATAGGATGATAAACATCATCAATTTGACGACCATAGCGGTCACCCGGTATGGTGACCGGTATGGTCTGACACGCAATGGGTCCCGGCTCGATCCCCGGCTACACAGACAACTGAATGATGAGTTTGGATTTCGGTTGTGGGTCTGGGTGTTTGTGTATTCGTCTTTCTGTGTGCATGGCACCCACGACACATAAGTGAGAAGCTATGAGTGTTGAAAGCGTTTATAGGAAACTAACATACGGCCCCGAAAGCATCAAAGCAATTTAAAGGAGATCTCATGTTGTTTTGTTATCTGTTCTTAGAAGAAGCTTTTCAGCTAAAATATAATATAAGTCAGACCTTGAGGTACAGTTCATATGATTGTTTTTTATTTTATTTTTGTACCAAATTAAATTCGTTTGATAGCCTTAATTCCTCCACATATTTATTACTCGTATAACAAACTGTGGACCAAAAATCCCTGGAATTATGTTCATGATAATAGAACTAATATTATAGTGATTCGTTTTAAAGTTGTTCTTCACAGAAGAACTTTGAACGAAATTCTGAACTATTAATAATCATTTGTAACTTTGGACATTCGCAAAACAAGTATTGATCGCCATTTCTAATTGCTTTAAGAGAGTCACTCTGTTTGATAATATGTTATATGTCACTCAAATGACGATTGAATATTGAATATGCGGGCCACATATCCTGTTATATGCGAACTCCCGAACTAGCAATTATAAACGCGATCATTAAGTTATTGATGACTATCTCCACCCGATCTCGTTTTCTAATCCTTGAAATGTTCAAACAGATATATCAATGTCTAATATTCAATACTTCAATTATTGATTTCTTGTAAACTAGGTATAATTGGAGTCCACTATTTAAGCTACTCAATATGTTATACTACTTACAATTAATTTTTCCTTGATGCAAACTTTGATGTTAATTGATGTTTGTTTTATAGTATGGAAGTAGCAAACGAGCATGCAGTCCACCTGATATATATATATATTCGGGGACGTCTTACCCTCCGGTCTCTCATATGCTACGGCTGTGTCAACATAAGGGCGGTTAGGCAAGGATGTTCGGGCCTCGAGGGGTACCCTCTTTACCCGGACAATTCTCTAGGAGATTGAATACCTCCCGGATGGCTAGCGGTTCGACCTGGATACCAACGCGTACCATGCTGGGGCAGTCCTCCTGATGGTAAGTGGCTACTGCTGCCCATGGACATCTGTAATCAACCCTAGGTAAGATCAAAGTCTCACCTAAGGTTAGCCACAGATGCGTTGCTAACCCTGAGGACTGAGATGGAATGCCTCGGAAAACTATGCCCTTACCACACTCTTCAGACCAGAACACAGCAGCGCATAACATTGTTCTTATGAAGCAGAAATAGGTGTAGCGGCAATGCTTCTGGAATCGAACCAAAAACGAGTTCTCCCACTTTCGAAATCGATCGCTTTACTTATAGGTATTGATGATACCTATAAGTAAAGCCGGTGATAGTCTTCTTTTTAATATCGAAGTAGCAAACGAGCATGCAGTCCATCTGATAGTAAGTGGCCACTGCTGCTTATCATATCTTTAATCAACCCCAGATTAGATTATAGTCTTTCCTGAGGTTGGCCCCACACTTACATTGCTAGACTCAGAATGCCTTGAATATGTCTTGCTTACCTTACACTTCAAACTAGAACATAACAGAGCTAAACACTGCGTTATTAAAAAGAAATAAGTGTAGCGGAGGTGTCACCGTAGTCAAATCACAAAGGGTTATAAGATATCTATAAGATCACTAGTAAATAACAGTTCCGAGTCATCTAATACGCTTCAGAGCATACTTAAACTGACTCATATTAAAGATTCCTATCGCAAGTCAACAATACTTGTTTTACGCTACAGTAACTATATATTATTTTGCAAAAGATAATTTAAAATTTGAACTTATAAAACTTTACTTTTAACTTTATTTTTACGAAATCGCCATATCGACGCACCAAATATCTAAAGTCTTTGTCGTAGAGCAATTTTTAGAAATATCGTATAATATTTTTGTATTTGTAATTTTTTATCTGGTAAATGTTGATCTATTCAATATAGCAAAGTGTTTATTTTAGCACACACGAAGTTGCGGCAATAGACGAGTCGTAATATACTACGCAAGTAAACGTTCTCCAATTTCGTTCACGTATTAAACTTTCAATTGCATTGTTAAAGCACATGGCGCATGCGATATTCCTGTACTAACTTTTTATTCATATACTGATGCAGTCGAAGCTATATTCTGATGCTGTAAATTTTGAAGTTGCTAAAATGTAAAAGGAAGTTTCCAATACATTTAACATTTAAATTGTGCGCGCTATTGCTGTGCCGTCTAGGTGTCTGTACTTTTTATATAAAATGTAATAGCAAAAAAAGTAGCAGTCCGTTTGATACTAAAAAGTCGTGGCTGTCCATGGATTTTTTATACAATTCTTAAAATAATCCGAGATTTACCTGAAGTTTATTTTAGGTTTTGTTACTGGTGAATTGCTACACCACACTATTAAAACCAAAGCAAACTTAAACGTGACAATATAGTTATTATACAGAAAAATGTTTTAACGAATCTATCGCTCATCTCTACAACATACATAAAATGTAAAAAATAATTTAAATACATAAATGCAGTACATATTTTATATTTGCGCAGAGTATACCTGTAAGCTCTCAAAGCTTAACTATTTCTGAATATATACGGTAAATAACAATTTGTAAGTCCTCCGTAGGCTAAAAGAAAATAGTTTGTAGTGTTATATACATATAATAAAGACAAATATTTCATCACAAAAATGCAGCTTTTACCCTAAATGAAATTATTATACTCATTTACGTATACGAGAAAGAAAATACTTAACGAAAACTGTCACATATTATATTAAAATATACCTTTATAGGGTAAGTAAACAGTATTGAATAAACTGCCTTATTGAGAGAAAAGTGTTAATATGAGGATAAGGGAAGATAAGCCACAAGTCAGAAAGATAAAGTTTCTAGTGTGCTTTCTCTTCTACAAATCGTAAAAACTAATCTTTGTATACACTAAATACCCGTATCCAACGTTCCAACTTATTCTTACGTTTTAGAACTCATGAACCCACGTAGGATTGTAACCCTAGAATTGGTTAGTAAGGTTATCGTTATCTAATCCTCATGTCATATAATAATATTTACAGGCTATTCATATCCATGTCATAGACGTTGGACTTTTCGACTTAGTTCTAGTTAGCCAGGAATATAACTGCTTCTGACGTCGCATAGAATTCTAAATCGAATGTAGGTTACAGTTCACGTACAGTGCTCCCGCAACAATACATATGATGTATCTTTTCAAGCATTTATGGCTGAAAATATGAGTCCTACAGGGCACAAAGGAGCTTCTTTAAATCCATCAAGTTAGATCCATCTAGTGCTGCAAATGTCCAGAAGATACACGAGCTTCTGCATTTCATTGTTTACAAATGGTTTTAGCAGGATTATCTATATCGTCGTTTAAGTTCTAGCACCGCGTAAGTCATTTTTTGGCGGTAATGACATTTTGAAAATCATCGTCATTTGAATCGAAATAGGGATCGTTTTTTCCGAACAGAATCAAGGTACGACACAAAAATACCTTTAAATTATGGAAAATTAAAAGTACAAAATGGAACTTTAGTTGCGTCTATGTAAAATTAATCGGTTTTTGTGTCTCCAAAAAAAATTCCAAAAACGACTTACGCGGTTATAGAACTTAAACGACGATATGTTGTTTATATTCTTTTTTATATACGATTGAAGTAGCAAACGAGCATGCAAGACAACATTTTTTTATAGTATGGAAGTAACAAACGAGCATGCAGCCCACCTGATGATAAGTGGCTACTGCCGCCCATTAGCACCTGTAATCAACCCTAGGTAAGATCAGAGTGTTACTTAGGGTTTGCCACAGATACGTTGCTACCCCTAAGGGCTAAGTTGGAATGTCTCGTATAAGTATGTCAGCCTTACCACACTCTTCAGACCAGAATACAGCAGCGCTTTATTAAGTAGAAATAAGTGTGGCGTTACTGCTGTTATTAAGTAGAAATAAGTGTGGCGGTGGCGCTTACGGAGTTGAACAACAAAGAGTTCTACCACCTTAAAACCTTTCTTATCTGATATTCAAGATCGCCAATGAAATTACATCGATTTGTATTGTT
>MOOZ01000092.1:2006265-2055467 GCA_002930495.1 Cecropterus lyciades | reverse complement strand
GGAGAAAATCCTACTGTGGGGCTATGAGTGTAGAAAGCGTTTATTATTATTTTACTTACTTACTAAAATGATTAGTATGACATACAATATAGCTGAGCAATAGATATTTTTAGCAAGCAGGGTCGCAGGCAAGATGTTTGTTCGATCCGGAGAACATAAGTGGCATGTAGTTATGTACTTACGTTCACAAAGGGAATATGAAAAAATATCGCACCATCATTCAATTCTCGGGTTGTCAGTGTAGGGTAGTAATAAATCGCGAAGAAATATAACTAAGTACATTTTTGACGCACCACGTTCAAGTATGAGATATGTGAGATTTTTTTGTGTGGTTTTATATGCGAATAACGGGATAAAATAACATTATTCATATTATTGGCGAAGGAGAGAAATCGTGTTTATATTTAAGGCTATAGAAATGTAAAGCGATAGAATTGGTTTAGAAATACAATGAAATATTGTCTTATTTTCATATAATAAACATAAATGCTTTCCACACTCATAGCCCCACATTAGGATTTTCGCCTGTGTCGTGGGTGCCATGGATACACAAAGACGAATACACAAACATCCAGACCCAGAATATAAATCTAAATCATCATTCAGATATCTCTGTCTGGTCGGGGATCGAACCCGGCATCCACTGCGTGTCAGACTGGTATGGTGACTGCTCCACATTCGGGTCGTCATTCAATCGTCATAAACGTACGTACGTACGTCGTCATACAATTCAATGTTTTTACTCTCCAAATAACAATTATATTTCCTGATGTCACTGCTAAGTTATGTAAGTCGACAGCGCACCAATTGGACCGAGAAGTGGTAGAAAGAAGTATAGTTCGACTGGGGAAGTACCATCGCCACTTCTATTTCGAGCGTGTAGTTACTGTGTTTCGTTGTAAGACTTTTGATCCCGTCCGACTAAATGTGAGACGACCATCTCGTTTTTCAAGGGTAGTAATGAAACTATGATCGGGATCAGATCGAACCCTTTCTATGTGAAATTTGTTACAAATGTCAAGAGCCAGTGACCACTTACCATCGGGTAGATGACATGTTCATTTGCTACTTTAATCTGATAAATAAAAGTAAATCTTAAAGGATTATATTTTTTGTATGTGATTTTGTAAGGTGCGCGTACGGCGGACCTACTGCATGTTTTGTATATATGTATGTACTACTTCTTTTGTATATGTACTACACTATTGAATAATAATGTTATCTTTAAAAAATATGTACAGTTAATAACTACAAAGATATTGATTAAGGAAAATCTATATAGGGACCTACTATAAAAATCTATTAAACTGCATAAGCACCATGCAAATTATAGTCTCATTATGTCACCCAATATTTTCTGTAATCTGAATACCTAACCTTATAAAATATCAATTTTATTGTATATTTGATTCCTGTCTGTAGATTAGGTTACAAAGCAATCCAACTGAAGATAGCTAAGTGGGTACATATTCAAATTTATGGATGATTGTTGATTTGTTGGCGACGAAGTAAAATCAAGTTTGCGAGTTTCCCTCCAAGAGTATCGGCTAAGTGGCAACAAAGTCACATTGTTATGAAGTCATTTGCTTTTGTCCATAACAAATTCGACGCGGATTTTTATCGTTTTATTACCTTTGTTTGCCGAACTTTTTTCGTCTGTTTCTTTTAATTTTTGTCTTTGATGTTTGGTTTGTGGTTTATTTATTGCGGTATTATTGCAAAAGTATAAAACAAAATGAATCGTATTTGCGGTTGAGGTTGACTTTCAATCATTGGTAATTTCCATCGAAGTGGCCTTTATTTGTTCGATATTATTCCAAGTTACTTTTGTATCGTATTGAAAAATGTTTTTCTAAGATAAAATAACTGTTCTATCTTACTAATATTATAAAGACAAAAGTTAGTGTGGATGTGACTTTCACTGATCGGATTTAGCATACTAATAATTATGTCTGATACATAGAATACTTTTACCGAGGTAAATCTGACCCAAGCGGGCAGTGTCGCGGGAAACAACTAGTAACATTAGGAACAAATTATTGTATTGTATTATACACAAGATAGATCGCAAGATAAAATGCAATAGCAATTACGACTGTCTCATACATCATGTAATAGCGATAGATGAACGGATTTGATCGCGTACGACGCGTAAATTATGGTTCCACGGTAGACTACACGCATAATATGCATGATGCGATTTCAAACTTGAATTTAGTGTGTGTCGGATCCAATAATTATTGACTGAGTATCATTTTGTATTATTATAAGCAAGATACCTAAATTGTACCTTCTTTCTACACGCGTTATCAAATCTTTTAAGTTAATTTCAACATACTCGTACTTTTAATTGCATAAAAATAAAACTTAATATGTATGTGTATATTGGATAGTACGTTAATTTTGTAACTTGGAGCTATTTGGATGATTGAGCCAGGGAGTAGGCCTTGAGGTTTTCAATCTATTGAGCTTACGAACTAACGGTACAATACCTACGTTGCCAAAAAGTAGAATTTTTAAGTGGCTATTAGCTAAAACTCGTCGTGTGGGGTTGGTAACGACGTACTGACCAGAAGATGTCTAGGAGGAGGATAGTGGCAGTGGTAAAATCATATTTATTTATCACCTATTTATTTTTAATTCACTACTACTTACCAAATGTTGACAATCTGTGCTTTAACAATAGTAATAAATAATAATAAGTAGTAAACGAAGAATTAATTCTTTGAGCAAACCTATTTTAGTTTTCTTAATTTTTACAATTACTGACACAGGTATAGCATATAGATACCTAATTTTAAAGAACGGTAAAATAATGTCTGTATTTGTATTCGCCACGATACCTATAGAAAATGTAGTCTTATCTAATAGGTCAGTTTATTTGCTAGGGTTAGCTCCCCGCACGTAACTTTGTGTCAAACGGACAAAGGGATTAAATTGTAACGAACTCATTAGTCAGAACCACACTGCTGGAATAATATCTACTTGAGTAATTTCATGCCGATTAGTTTACAGATTTACAGTTTCTTGTTACCGATGTTTTGAAAAATGTATAAGATTAATGATTAATACTTTTTAATATACTTACCTACATTACGGTACAAGTACTAGACACTGTTTGATAATAATCTTATTGTTCTGCAACTTTAAAGGCTGGAAGAATTCTTTGTGGAGACCACCATCGCATTCATTTCTGGCTAATAACAGCAGAGTTAAATGCAGCTATGTATGGTTTCAAGAGCTGTTAGATCATGTTAAGTATCTACTTATCTGAGACATTCCAAATTAGTCCTCAGTGGTCACATGTCAATGGACGGAAGCGGCCACTGGAAAGCATGTTCGTTTGCTACTTCAACATTATAAATAACAGTAGCGTTTTTTACAAATTAAATAAACTCAAACATGGTCAGAGAAACTGAGTACATCATTATCTTGCAGTGGATGAATATAAAAGCCGAGTCATGTTTTTTTCTCGTATCCACTGAAAATTGTTTCAGCTCAACGATTGTAATGTAAAGCTTAGTTTAGTTTGAGTCACGGTTGCATGAAGCCAAAGAAAATCGCCACTCTACGGACCGGGTCGGGAAGTGTTATCAGTTTCCAAATGACATTGGGAGAATTGATGGAAGCGATGTTGACCCGACGTTCCCCAACTGATATCTGAGAGTCGTATTACAATCACATTTCCAATAACTGTTGGAAAATATTCATTGGAGAATATTGGACAATATTTAAATGATTGCTGTAAACGTATTTTCATTTTATGTCTTTGTATAAGTAAATAATCTTCATAAGCTGTGTAATCAACAGAGTGCATTACGTGGTACCTTTGTTTACCTCATTTGCAAGGTAATGTTTGTATTTACAGGGATTGCTTTTGCGGGTGCGGCAATAATATAAATATTTAACGAATATTACAATGTTTGCGTACACGTCTTAACACTTCCAAAGTCGTGAATAATTCAAAAAGACAAGGAACGCCTTCATGCGATTCGGTCGCTGAAATATACACTTCGGGCCAATTGTTTGTTCACCCCATCATACCTACAGCTCGTCGATACACTATTTATTGCTTTACGGTTCAAACGCCCCCGATATATTTTATATCTTCCGCACTAAAGCGAACGATCTTCAATGTGGTCTTTGTTATCTAGCTTCCACAATACGTTGAATTTGGACTTTATTAATCTCTTATCACATAGTTTATTTGAATTTAGGTCAAAAGTTTGACATAACGTTTACTATCATGTAGAGCTTGAGTAAAACGTATTAAAGTATTAGTAAATGAGAGTAAACATAAAATTTCTTGCCTTCCGTAACTGGTTATATAACAAAGAAAAACTACTTCGCATTTTCCACTACCGTTTTCTTCGTAACAAAAAACTTTGCTAGAAAAATACATATGGGAATCATAATATAACCGCAAAATGAATAGATAAGTAAACTACGTCCCGAATCGGAACGAGGCTGTGCGGAAAATGAGTTTGTAGCGCATGAATAGATAAAAAGAAATAGAAACATATTCGCATGAAAGTTGAAGCGTAATGAGGATGGTAGGACGCAACTGAGTTCCGCGCAAGGCTCATTAGATCGGCCCGCACAGCAGTGACTACGTACAATCCCTCCCCTTCATATTTAAACTTTTAGAATAGCACACCCAAAGTCCGCATAAATCACTCCAGCCCTCTTTCACACTTCTCGCTTGAATTTAAATAGGCCCCTATGCACTATCTCTATCTTCCGTGATTTAGAGCCTACTTACGGGTACAAGTTTTTGCGCTTGATTTATTTCGATACGGGTCGTTTCCTGCCCACATGCAATGAATACGTAACCTGTATATACCTTGTTGGAAACCTTGAAAGGATCTCAGATATTCATAAGTCGGAAACTATCGACCTTCATTTAAATAATACAACTTTTGTATTTTGCATCTGGCAACCTACTTTATTTACGTTTGAATGAATATCTGATAATAATATTTTTGAAATGGTGAGAACAGGTGCAGAAGAGTAGGCAAAACACTTCGAAAATATTATACAGATATCTCGTTTGTAGGACATGTCCATGGAAACCTATGTCAAATAAGCGTAAATAGAATATAGTTTCTGACACTGATTTCTTTTCACACTTCAGTAAATTGGTAAACTCGAACATCTCTTGAGTTAATTGCGTCGCCTATATTCATAAAATTTGGTTAAAAATGCACTTTACTTGTAGTAGAAATTGAAATGATAGTGATATTTCAATATTCTAAAATAAAACGGGTCGTCACAAAATCGTCGATTTACGTATTTCGTTGTTATAATCCTTGGAATATTTTTCTGCTGTTTATGAAGACCAAATTTGTGGCGGGCATTACATAAATTTTAAACGAGAGATTCGGTGTGATAGGCCATATTTCCCGGGGTTGGGACGAGGAGTAAATTACAAGAAAGCCTCAGCCTTCTGCCTCGGTTGGAAGTATTTGGAGGGCTATTAAAAGTCCGCCACGAGAGCTTTAGAGATTAACACGAAAATCCTTGGATTACTCGCATTATAAACTTCACCAATGACACGCTTATATCTAAATAAACAAGAAGACCGTTACCCAAAACAGGCGAGTTGTTACTAGTTTGTTATTAAATTATAAAATATTATTTTTGTCATTAACAGTTTTAGGTGTTTTAATTTTTATACACGAATCCTATTAATTACTACCTCAATGAATATCTTAATTTCCAGTTCCCTGAGTAAAAGATTCAACGATGTCTTACATCAGTTTGTAAAGACAGGACAGGAAGTCCATAAATAAAAAATGGGTATTTATTTTGTAGTATTGGTGCAAGTGTACATAATTTTAAGTTAATTATTTCAACATCAAAAAAGAAAACTCAAATTTATTTTATTCTTCCACTAATAAAATGCTTTCGTTCATTTCAAGCCACCCTAAAATTTGGCATTACTTTTTAGTAGAATCGAAGGTTGTTCGGATCAATGCGCCCGTGACAGGCAAACGTACGAAAACTTGGACGGGGACAGGAAATGAAACAACGGTGGATATTTTTTCTACGCAATCGAATGAAAATAGTAGCTCAGTCTTAATTTTATTTTTTTTAATCATGGATTTAACAGATTTTTTTTCTTTTTCTTAATTTAAGTAACAGAAGAAGTAATGGTAATATTATATATATAATGTTCAGTGGTCTCTGCCACTTGTGGACATTTAATACAAATAAAAAGTTAAAGTAACAGTTCTACCAGAACCCTTGTTACCTTCAGGATAAGGTTGGCATATCTTTTTATTTTTTATCTTTCAAATGAACCTTCTTTCCCTTACGGGTTTGATATGAAAAATATGAGTGTGACGGTTATGCCGTCACATAACAATCAGTAATAGTTTGATCCCTTTTCACCTCGTTATACTTTTCTCGAACATAGTAAAAGTATATATTTAACATAAAATCTATGCAGGTAGCATTGATTTTATTGGTAAAAAGGGAAGAAAAGTGTTTTGACCTTCCTTTCCATTATGATCTTAGAATATCGGTATCACTTCCAGATATTTCACGTTGGACTTGAATTTAGGAGAGTACATTCCGTATCATGGTATACGGTAGGTAGAGGTGCTAAGGCTATGTATTCGCTCATGCATAATGTATAGAGCGTCTCTGGCAGTGCCATCTGATCGCCCGATAACACGACCCTTGTTTACACAGGACTTGCTAATCCTGTCTTCCGATTTTAACAAGATTTGAGCGATGTTCCGATACTCTCCAGATTGTGATAACTCGAGTATTCTGTGAATACAAGCGCCACTTATCCAAGGCGTCTAGTCGCTACTTACTGTGTAACAAGTTGTAAACAACAAGCTGTATAGGATTTTTTGGGTGTTTGTTGTTTCATATCGTGTTTTATATGAACATAGAATAGTCACTCTATTGTTCTCCAACACAATTACGTTGGTTACTTTATAACATCGTTGCGAAAGTTCGTATTTTTTATATTTGACGCTATATCCATTTTCGAGCCTTTTCTAGTTGAAAGGCTTTTAGATCGAAATACGAGGCTGCTTGAAGTCAAACGATTACCAACTCGAGCTTCTTACCACGTTCACAAATTGAAATCTGGAACCTAACTGTGGGTACAAAGCTTTTGCTAACCGTTTCAATTCGCTAAAGTAACTGTGCTGCCTAACGAGCGTTGTCGATTGCACGAATCTCATCTAGTGGTCAAGTGCGACGTCACATACTACGTACTCGGATAGCCAATATATGTACAAGTTTGCTATCCGTTTTTATAGTGCATATTGAATAAGCTGAAGGTATTCCCAAAGCGATTATAATAAACAAAAAAGACCCAGAAGATCTTTCTTTCAAAGCTCTGAAATAGGTCTCACTAGACGCTGTAAATATACATTCAAATGTAAATACGCCGAGAAAGGCGATTTTTAGAGTTTTTCATCTGTTTACTGAAATATTATAAATAAATATCGAAAAGACGGACAAACTTATTTAGCACAATATCTTATACGGACAGGAAGACAAACACATATATTACAAGATAATGACATATTGATTACTATTCTAAGTGTACTTAGTGTACCGTGTTTATAGACTAAATATCATAAATTTTTTTTTTATGTAAATCCCAAATAATGCAAAGGTAAATCCCAAATAATGCAAAGTTCGGTGCTAAGGATACAGTTAGTGTTGTCTGTCGTGACATGGAACCTAAAAAAAACGAACTAAACGTATGGTAGATAGGTTAATCTACCACTAGTGCTTGTCAATGGTTTCTCCCCGCCACCGCAGTTTCGCCGTGACCACGATCCATGTAACTGGGTCGAAATATCGGTAAAAAGAAATTTAAATTGTATTGAGGTAAATAAAGGTTAGATCTGAATTTATACGAATTAAGCGCATCTATAGTTAGCATAGTTTATAACATTGTTCTAACGCAACCTAATCCATCCTCTATAAATCAACCTAATCCTAAGCCATAGACAGTACTCCTGCATCATCGGTGTTTAAGATATTCAGAGTCAAATTTTTCATCACATGTCTCTGAGTAGGAACCTATTAAAAATATGTAAGCAACAAATGCCAAACTCCTTAAGCAAGTTCTACACCTACAATATCAGGGTTGAAGAGTTGAAGCTCAAATATTTAATCATATGTCTCTATGTCTATGTTAGGGTCAAGTAGTTTTCACGTATAGTTTAGGTAGGCAGTACCCACTTTGGATGAAAGCCGAGGAATTGAAGATCAAGTTTTTCATCAATCATATCTTCTTAGTATTGCTCTTGTATGCATACCCGTATGCACCAAATGGATAACTCCTATGGTTTAGCTATTGGGTTCCAATGCCTCTTGATGAGGGTTGAAAAGTTGAAGGTCAAATTTCTCGTTTTAAGCCGCTACTTAATAATCTGCTTAAAAAACCAAGTAAATATCCGAAAGCACCAAATTACTATCTCCTATGGCTTAGGCTTGCGGTACCCTGCATCAGCAGGGTTAAAGAGTTTAAGGTCAAATTTTTCATAGTAGTCCCTGCTTAGCAAACATAATAAATATCCGTAAGCGCTAAATGGCTAACACCTATGGTTTAGGCTAGCAGTACCCTGCATCATCAGGATTGAGGAATTGAAAGTCAAATTTTCCGTCATAGTCTCTGCTTAAAAATTCTAATGCATATTTGTAAGCACTAAGTCGCCAGCTTCTATGATTAGTAATAATTATATTTATTACTATTTTAATTAAAAATACCTCACAGGAAGGTACAACTCTTTAATGGTTAGCATTAAAGAGTTCTAACTTCCTTCATCAGCTTAGCGTCATGAGATGATAACGACTATATGCAAATGTCTCAATAGCTTTAGAAAATATACGAAATTGTTAACACCTACAACATTTGAGGGTTGCCCTCCACTTCCCTGAGATCCCGTCGTCAGATCCTAACTTGGTGCCTATGGAACCACCTTTCTCTCTTTAAACTCTTTCAAATAAAAAATAATTTTGAGAATCGGTCCACAAATAGGGGGGAAAATCGATGAACTTACATAAAAAATACATACAGTCGAACATAGAACCACCTCCCTTTCGAAGTCGGTTTAAAAACAATACTAAAATCAAGTAACAATTTAAATAACTAACTTTCAAAGCAATATATTATCTTTGTTTAAATAATATTTCTTACCGTTGTATATATTGATGTAATAAACAACAAATGTGATTTACATTTATCGTATGTTGTTTTTATTAATAACAGGTTGACAAGAGTAATACTCGTATAGTTATTTCATCTGCGAATACCCATTTTCATTGTATAATACTTTCATTAAATAGATTGAACATCTGTGCTCGCGAATTTGAATGCTACACATTTTAATTAACGTTAAAAATGGTCAAATTAAAATATTTTAAAACATTTTTCATTATTTGTTATAGCAACTTACGTAAATTCTACTTACATCAATTCTATCATAGCTAAATCATATGATAGAATTTATGTCAGTACCGTAAATATTAGGAGTATTCCCAACTGCTGGGCATGGGTTTCTGAAGTGTTATTTCATGATCTCGGAATATGGTTAGTATATAAGATTGACGAAAGTAGTCACCCGTAGACGAAAGTAGACGATAATCATAATTTTCCAAAGTTATTAATAGTATTTTTCACACTTACAAAGAAATTTATTTAAAACTAGCAGACCCGTGCCCACGTCGTTCGTTGGGCATTAAAAAAATTTTGGTGTGATTCTCAGTACTAAATGTTAGGCTTTATTATCCAACTGCTAAAAGCAGGGTTATGTTTTTACCGCGTTATGTATGTAGATACATATGTATCTATTTGCATGCCAATTTGGCGAAACATGTATGCTCTATAATGTAAAATCTTGGTGTAAATACCTTTTAAGTTAATATCAAAATGATTATGATTATTTTAATTGTTCAATACTTAGTGTATGTTGTTTATGAAGTATTATTATCTGGTAGCAAAATGTATTATTTTTCTGCATATCCAATCAGAGATAAACCAACATGTAATATATCTGACTATGGGAAAAAACACACTTTTGATTTAATCAATGCCTTCTCTTTTTCCGTAGCATTATCTATAAAAAAACGGCAATAAAAACACAGCAAAGTCTGTTGTATGGGAGCCCCACTTAAAATGAATATATATATATATAAATATTCTGTGAATATTTCAAGCGTCTACCTGTTGCCGTTAATAATATCAAGTAAAAAAATCACGTTTTTTGTATGGGAGCACCCTTATATTTATTTTATTCTGCTTTTAATATAAGTTGTTAAAGCGGCAAATGAAATACATCACCAGTAAAAAAAAAAACAACTTTCTGCTTATCACGGTTCATAAGATACAGCGTGGTGACAGACAGATGGACAGACGAACAGACGGACAACGGAGTCTTAGTAATAAGGTCCCGTTTTTACCCTTTGGGTACGGAACTCTAAAAGCATCTAACAGAAATACCACCCAACAGATTATGACATGGTCGCGGTTACATACCTATACTATATACGTACATATGTATATATCTAATAGTTTGGGAGTATATAACACACTAACAACGTGACCCGTAATTTATATAAGATATAAGCTATCCTACCTCTCGCGTTGAATCAAACTGTACACGGTGTGCAAATTTCGTTGAAATCAGTTCAGTAGTTTAAGAATCTATAGCAGACAAACACCGTGACACGTAATTTATGTAAGATATAAACTATCTTTCAAGTTGGATAAAACTGCACACGTTGTGAAAATTTGATCGAAATCGGTTAAGTATTTTAGGAGTTTATAGCGGACAAACAACGTGACACGTTATTTGTATATTTGTATAAGCTATCCTATCTTTTAAGTTGGATTAAACGGCACACGATGTGCAAATTTGATTGAAATGGGTTAAGTAGTTCCAGAGTTTACCCCGGACAAACAACGTGACTCGTAATTTATATACATTAAGATTACCAATTTTTGTATAGGAATATAGAAAAGCGTCGTTTTTAGACTTTTTCAGGCAACGTTTGAAATTTTTCTCTCCGTAAGAACCATCCTCGTACTTCAAGGAATATTATAAAAAAATAGCGTTTAGCAACACGTTTATCGGTTAATTTTTTTTTATATAGATTTTACGTAATTACACTTTTTCGCTACATATATTTAAGGACTTCTTGTACCTACATGGGATGGATTTATTTGAAAGGTCTCCTTGCTTATATCGTCACAAATCCCACAAGGTTACAAAAATACGCTTAAACCGGATAACGAACACAGTAAAGCAGAGTGACGGGTTTTCCTCCCTAAATCTCTTCATACAGAGGAAAGACTAATGGGCTATTAGTTACTGTTACTTTATATAAAGATAGAGCTTAGGACGAGATCAAAGTCAAACCAAATAAGCAAAGAAATGTAAAGCACATGGATTCCATATTTTTAAAATACGCTTAATTAAACAAAAATAACAAACTTATGTAATAATATTTTACTAGTTATTAGTTTTGATCTTAATATTTATCCAACTGCGTCAGAAAACATACTGCCCTATTTTTGAGCGTATTTATGTATGTCAATTTCTTTGGCTCTTGTCGTTTGTCTGAGTGGCAAAAACTATATATTTTTTAAATATGGCGCCTGTATTATCATAACTATATATATGGGTATCAAATGATAGCTATTGAATGGACCATTACGGTAGAAATATTTATTGTATTTTTTTTATGTTACCATTTTGATGCAAACTTCGAAAAAGCTTTAAATCAAATAAACTCTGATAAAATTAGTAAATTTGACTGCTAGATATATATAAAATTGAAAATAAAAAAATGTAATACAATCATGAAATATGTTAAAATATAAATTGCATTGTAATATATTATAAAATGATATTTTTCTATTTTCATTTTAAGCAGTTATTTTCTTTGTTTTTATAATATTTTATCTGTACGTCAATGCGTAAAAAATATTGATACTAATACAATTGTAAAATACGAAAAATATCGAAATTAATACAATTGTAAAATACGAAAATTGGGAAATATGATTTTAAAAATTTCCACTGAATAAACTCATCTCACAAACGTTTCTTTTGATTGGATAATTTTATCTCGCTTAGGCTTACTTTATTCGAACGAAGGATAATTAATTTACTGCATAATGGATAAAGCTTGATTTTTCGCTTATAATGAAATGCTTTTAGCGAGTTATTATTTTGTATGGATGTTATTACTTTCCATAGGTACAAAATTTTGCTTTGAGTTCTCATTTTCATTAATTACTTTTATTTTGATTTTAATCGGAGTTAAATATTATCTACAGGAGGTAGATATTTTTTTAAATAATATTTTTATTATAATATTTACTATGTATAATGTATTATGTTATAGAAGTAGCAAAAGAGCATTCAGTCTAACAGATGGCCACTGCCGTCCGTGGAGTTTCGAAAATATCTTGTGTTGTATTCTTTATGAAAACATATTACTTTAGACATATTATTATTATTTCAATTTTACATTTATTACATAAAGGTACGTTGTAAATTAAGATGGATTCATATTTTATCCAAACAAAACGAAAGTATCTATCTGAAGTTTTTCAATATTTTATACGTTCATATTTGCACAATACGAAAGCAAACAAAATGCCTACGTATATCTTAGAGACCGAAACGATTTTGACGGGGCTTAAAAAATTTAAAATTCCTGCGTAAAAATTGCACATTGCAAAGAAAAATTGTGCATGGGTGCATGATGGCGAAGCCCTGTGAAAATTTTTCTAGGTCATGTATTTCATACGAATACGAATTCGTATGGAAATTCACAGCCATACTAGGTTTCAATGATTTTACTTTATACCGACTTCTACACTAAGAAACTTACATTGGAATTTTATACGTCCTAAGTGCCATAGACATAAACGTAGATGAGTACATAAACTACACAGCTAGATTTTTATAATTCTTCTATTATATTTCATGAATATATGCATTGCCATAATAGCTTATCATATATTCACCTGAGTCAGATTCATTCATTTTACGGTGAATCATTCTCATAGCTCATTAATAATGTAGTAAGATACCGGGAAATACGATAAAGAATATAAGGTTCGTACAATTCCACGTCGCGCAAATAGCAATTTGTTTTTCTTTATGTACAAAGTAAGATAAACTCATAAGTAGCGAAGCCGCAAGATGATTACAGTGTCACATCAAGTAACCGCACGAGATGAAAAACAGTGGGTACAAACGGAGAAATTGTAACGCAAATAAGAACGCTGGGCTCTTGCTTATTACCCTATTGCCCGTGAATTTTGAATGCGAACTGAGGCGATTCAGAATTTGTCCGGATGGGTCGCCAGACGCGGTAATCGCTGGCAAGTTAACTAACCGTGGCAGGCGACCGCTCGCGTCCGCGTCGCTCCAATACTCTCGTAATGAACTCGAGACAATCTTTTATTGTCTGTTTGGACTTGGATAAATTGTGATAGATGAATCTCTGACTCTTTCAGATTGAGGGTGAACTCTATTCGTCTTCCAATTTATATCGTAAGGAATCACTAAGGCTCCGCCCTCATTTGTTAGCGTCGTATTGTCTTGCTCAATAGTTTCCCAAATACGGATATGTTACGGATACGACAATGATCACATGCCGATGCTGGAAACTAAACTGGAAATTGAGCCATTGTTCTATTGTCGACATACTATGTAATAATTATTAGTATAGCAAGTAATGCTCGAAATTCAATAGGTATCACATACGTAGTATAGTCCTAATAAATAGTCATAGCGGATTAAAAACTATTGAATAGCAAAGCCATTATCAATATTTACACAAAAATATCGAGTTCTCCTGAAATTTGACGCTGTAGTTGTTATTAACTTGTTTTGTAACAATAAATATCGATAGTTAAAACGTACTATACATAATTATGTACATGATTACATATGAACAAAATATAAAAGGTGCAATTTCTGATGAAAAATAGCCGTTTCGAACAGTCTAACAAACAATTTTGTATAGTTATCTTTTTATAAATACGCAGTAAATGTGTGTGTGGTAAGAGAAACATACTTATTCGAAGCGTTTCAACTTAGTCCTCAGGGGGTAGCAACGCATCTGCGGCCATTTTGCTACATCCATATATGTACAAAGAGATAATGGATACTTAATTAAAGTAGAATGCCGGTTTGAAACATACTTAATGACTCCGTTAGGTTTTCTCATTATTTATTTAAAAACAGCAATTATGATTTAAGAGTAATTTGTTAATACTAAAATAATCGTTAGGCTTCACTCATAGCTGTTACCGATCTAATTACTGGCAGTGCTCTATTAACAACAACGAGAAAACATTTTAATTATGGACGCTTATTATACTAAGTTGCCGTCGTTGAATTTATTGAAACTGATAATTTAATATATCAAGATCATGACTGAGATTAAAACTTGCATTATATTAAAATAAATGTTGTAATAGCGGTAGTTAACAGATTTTTTTTTATCAGACTGAGTAGCAAACGAACATGCAGTCCACCAGACGGTAAGTGGTTACTACCGCCCATGGCCATCTGTTAGCAACTTCATACAGAACAGGGGTTCTATGTGAAGTCGATCACAGATGCGTTGCTACTCCCGAGGACTATAGTGATCGCCTCATATATAAGTGAGCCGGCAACCACACCTTTCCACCGAAACGCAAGAAATGCCTCACGGTAGAAATATAAATTCACGGTATATCCTCACAGAGCGCGATTGCAAATTAATAATTTGCTTTAACTTCTTCATTTTACCGTATTCTTTCCTGGTATTCATAATTTCAGGATAAAATATCAGCGTTTTAATTCGAAATAAAAGCATTCTTTAAAAGTCGAAGTAGGAATTATTCAATTCACTGAATCCCAAAATTTTAATATCAAATGGACCTCTTTTACATTTTGTTAATAGTTATAAAAACAGGTGTCGCCCTGGCTTTCATTATGAATTTTCTTTTCATTTAAATGAACGCAATGATGTTTACTCTGTAATAATGAGACAATGCATTCTCTTTTTCATTTCGTACGTTTATAAATAACGAGGCCCCGGAGGAGACAGTAAGGTCGCGTATCATCGACGTTTCGGTACTGTCGCTTATAGCAGGGCTCTGCGCGAACTAAAGCCGTTTAAGCTCGTCAAATTACTCCCCTGTTCCAGAATCAGTCGGCGAAAACATCCAAGCCTTTATTTTTTATCTCAACTTGTCCGGTATCTTATTATTGTGTGACGATAATCTGCCAAATCCCATCACGGGAATAGTGATTCCCAGGACCGCAGATACCAGAACATTTCTGCATTTCACACATCTCCCGTAATCCCATATTACCATACCATATTATTCGCTGTTTAACTACGCTAGCAAGTTTGCGATTAAATTAAACATTGAGCTTGCAGGGATCTGGGGATTAGTAGATTTGAGGTTTGCCGCTTTAAGCTTCGTTCTAGCATCAAAATATAATAATTCATAGTTGTTGAAGGTTTGGTTATCCTGTATAAACCGATTTTCATCTTCCGTATCTAAATACATCGCGCTGTGTTAGGGGCATATGAACTACATATATTGCGCGCCATGAGATATACTCGTATATGCTGTAATTTTGCGAAACGATTTTGCATCAAGGTATCGTATTCGCAATTATTTTTTATAATTTTTTTAAGGAATATGTAATAAATAAACATACGGTCATATTGTATATTTATTACACATTTTCAATACAGGAGCTTTGTTGCCTGAAAATATATAACAAAAATTACCTACTTTATTATTCTAATATTGGGTATGTTAAACTAAACTAGACTCAACAAATATTATTCGCTAATTCAATGAAACCAGCGATTACTCTCGTTAGATATCAAACTTACTTCGAAACGACCTAAATAATAATGAATGAAAGCGACATTTTATACTGTTAGGAGTGATAAATTGTTTTAATCAAATCACTAAAACGGATGTACAGACCCGGCTGAGGGGAGGACCAGAGCTGAGAAGTGGCGTTGCAAATAGACGCCGCGAGCCCGTGATTTACAGCGGGGACCACCGCTCCTGCATTATTGAATACTCCGTTCAATGAAAGAAAAATCGTATATTTTGACATGTCTGCGGCTTAATTTATGACTTCCATTCATCCGCTTTGACAAATGGCAATTAAAATCGTTTAGTGATCCACATTGCCATACTCGATTTTTTATGCTTTTCAATCTTGCCAGCGTTTTTATCTTGCTTATTCTTTGTCATGGCAATCTTCCCATAATGCCGGCAGTCATAATAGCCTAGGCGCTAGGAAGAGAAATGAATTGTTTGACTGCTCTCTGAAAATTAATTCCTGTTCTTTTGAAGTAGCGGGAGCGAAGTATTAATTAAATATCATAGTCTGCTTGAATTTATGGATACTTTTCGTTTGATTCATTAATGGTACATCTTATTGACGTATTATATTATATTTTTGTGTATTTCCGTATACTTTATTTAATTTAATGAACAATTGCATTGATTTATTTCGACTTAATATATTCTAGACTTATTTACGTTATAGGAATCCGTCTCTTCATCTCCTCGTCTCGGTGTTAAGTAGTAGGCCTTCGTATTTTATTTCATCATTTTTGTATTATTACGGAGTAGTCAAAGAAAGAACGTCGTCGATGCTTTGTTTTTAGCTCTAATCGCTTTCATTCCACACTCAATGGTCGGTGACCTCTAATTAATCCCCATAATTGGATAGTCAAGAAACTCGCACCCTATTCATTTGCCACGATTACTGATGAATACTTCATGCATATAATCCGTTGAATCTAGTTGGGATATAACTGAAGGAAGTCTATCAAAATATCCTTTCTTACTGGTTGTCAACAACATATAACATACAACGATAATATTTATCAATAATAATGCTTATAAAGTACATTAAATTAATAAATGAAACATTACACACACTACCGTGGTAGTGCAAATGCATGCATTTGACAAACACAGTAACAAGTATTTGTTACACATTTGTTGTATTTGTTATACATATTCTGTAGTCAAATTGTTTCTTTTGTCTATAGACATAAAGACATAGAATGGTCTTACTGAATGTCAAACAGAAAAGTTTTATTTGCCCCATTTAATATAAAAAATACCACGTGTAATACCGCTCGCTTATACAACTTTATGTAATATATAAGTTGTGTAGCAGCAATCTGCATTAACGTTTTTGTATGGATATATACAGGTAAAATTCATCATACGGGTTTAATTAATGTGGTGGCTAATAAAATCCCTCTTTTTTCGATTTCAGTAATTTAATATACCAGTCCACAGTTTATTAAGGTCTATAGGCTTATTGTGCTATATGCGCTTTTTCACACAATTAATCATAATTACCTAAATCCCTAAATCCCTTTATTAAATCAAAAAAAGGAGGAGTAATTTGTAAAATAAACTTAAAAACATTAATAAACTTTACATAAAAACTAGTTAATCTTTTGCAATTATATATTATTACCAAATTGCTTTATATTACAGAATATACATAATATGATAAATTTACTTATTGGCAAAATGCTCAGCATGTTGTCATTAAAATTTCTACAAAGTTTTAATTGGCTCAGACCTCACTGAGGAATGCTACTCGTACTAAAAGTAAAAACATACATAATTGTGTGCAACCAACCTAATTTTAAAAAAT
This sequence comes from Cecropterus lyciades, assembly GCA_002930495.1. Classification (NCBI taxonomy): domain Eukaryota; kingdom Metazoa; phylum Arthropoda; class Insecta; order Lepidoptera; family Hesperiidae; genus Cecropterus; species Cecropterus lyciades. Next base: position 2,037,765 of record MOOZ01000092.1, on the reverse strand, counting down.
ATTCATTGTTATCTTTTAATATCTATGAAAAATATTAATGACTGCACTTTGAAATATCATATTGCTTAATGTTAAACGAGGTCAGTTTGATTACGGATACATAGTGATATTATTATATTTAAATTAAATATTATATTAATATTGGCACAATGATAACTATGAATTGTTTATTAATATTACGCTATTATAACAAACAATTAACCGCATTATCATTTTTACATTTAGTGCGAGTATCATAGATAAGTAATACAATATTGAGGAAATAGCTAAAAACCGTTTAATACTTACATACGGTCTAGTTATAAAACTTTTTGCTGGTACGAGTTTATGTGGTCCGACGTTGAAGCGACGTTGAAGAAAAACATTTTATAATAACCCATCATATATGAATAACCCACACATGTGCAGGAGAACGTTTAGTTACTCGATAGCGGTTTCGTAGTAATATGTAATCGAGCGAGGCGAAGGGCGTTCTTCTTTATAGGCCAATTAGTCTGAGAATACGGCTGGCGTTCATTACCAGGCGTGGCTCCGATTAGGGAGTTGCCATACATAGCTATCTATGCCATTCTTATGTCATTATATAAGCTATACATATGTAGAAGGAAAATACAGACTTTTGACGTGAATCCTACCAGAATAGTACGCACGTATTCGATTACCTCCTCATAATTATATTAACTTTATTACGCCTCATTACAGCTTCTGCCGTTACGGTTATTATTAACTGGAATAAACGGTCGTTATAACCGTTACAACGAACGTTGTTTCTACAAAATACAAGCTAACAACCTAGCAAATTATGTGATCCATTATTAGCAGTATGAATTTCAGAAATAATTACCGAAATGAGAAGAGGCATTTCTCTTTTATTTGTTTCGAAACGGAAATTAATTCCGGTAGGTCCTTGGGAAAAACATTAAATCAGCTTCGAGCACCTCCATTTCACGTAAAATATTAAAAAATGTTGGTAAAGTAGTTGGGAAAGTATCCCAGCATTTTGTTGATTTTATGATCGCTCTGTTTAGGATTGGAATAAAAGTATTACTTTTATTCCAACCCTATACTTATTAACCTTCAGTGTTTACGCCCTTAAGAATATATAGAAATAGTAGATGCTATTAAACACTAATAATGTACAAAATTTGAAAATGATTTATATTAAATTAAATGTCTTTATTTTGCGTAGGACTACGGGGGCATTTACAAATTATCATCAATACAATATTTTTTCTTATACTTCCACCGGATCGGAGAAAAATATATCAGATCATTAAATTGCATTCTATAGACAAACCACGATAGCACAACGACCAAAACATTTGTTACTTCGTGATAAAACTACATATATAATGAACCCAGGAGAGTTACGGCGAAATTCTAACAATAGTAATGATAGCATCATGATGTTATTATTTAGTAACCCACAACTATAATAGAAATTCCACAACGATACCAAAGTTTCAAAGCATAAATCAAATTGCAAGTTAATTGCAAACACACATGTAACCTAGATTTGAAATTTCACTGTTGGTAAAATAACACTGACTTGCAAATGAGGATAAGCGTTCTCAGTGGTTATGGTAATGTAGACATTTAAAAGTTAAAAAATCCTAGAATCGAATGCAAATTGCTAAATGCTATTGTTATTACCGTGATTCAGAATGTTCAAATGGAAGCTACATTTAAGCGCTGAGTTCTTTGAAACCGCATGATGTGTTTTTTCGTGAAAATAGTATGATGCGTTCTTATATTTTCTTAGAAATAGTAGAACCAAAGTATATAACCCACAACGTGCTCTTACAGCCGTAATGAGATAACGCGTCAGCCAACTACCGCCCACCGACTCGGACAAAAATACTGCCAGAGATTGCGACCTCGGCCAAACGAAAGTACCTAATCTAACAATCATGGACCGTACCCTTCAAACTTGTGAGTCCTATCTACAAACCCTTGCTATTACCGGTAATGGAATTCCAATTACTATTTAGGCAAGATAAACGGAAAACGTGCGGTTCAAGCGATCGGACCGCCTCGAGTCACATACGAAGTTTAAAGTTTATGGTTACTTACCTATACTTAATATCCCTACTTCATTTACAAAGTCGAAATTTGTTTAAAAAATTAAACATATCCAATACACCGTACTGTCCACTCCAAAGTCTCAAGTATACAGAGAAACTAACTTATTCGTATGTAATGATTTTCCATCAATAACTTAAGTGTAATAATGCCATTGGCATAGCTAATTGTGATTTATTTTTTAGGCTACGAGTATATTAAGAATAGTAGATAGTTACTATGCGCCATGTATAGTAACTATCTATGAATATCTCAATTTAATAGGCAACGACAAGTACCTAAGTCAAACTGCGATGGTCCTCGAGATGTCAGCCGTCTAATGAGAGATCATTAAACGGCTGACCGCTAGTGGTACTCTTGATGATTATATGTTTTATGAGTACCTATCTATATGGCTTCCCATTAGGTACTTGGTCAATAACATTTATTACCATGAATGTTTTTAGATCTTATCATTGGCCCTAAGAGAGAATAATTCATTATCGACGTATCCGAATTTTGTCTATATTGCTCCATTGAGATGAACTTTGATAATTCTTTTCTTCTTATTCCTTAACAGTCATCTTTCTGATACTATACATTTTCTGAGCGTAGGTTTGAGAAGGTTTGGCAGCTCACGATTTGCTTTTTATTCACACCCATTTACTGAAGCGTGTGACGGATGTTAAAGGAGGTAGTGCAATATTTCAAATGTCCTTGGGTGGCCAAGCGTTAAGTTTTAGCTTTAAAAGGTTTATTATACGGCACGTTTTTCAAATTATTTATACTGCACGCCCTGAATTAATGGTGGAAGTGAAGTTTTTCACTTACCTTAATAACGCTATATGTTAAAACATTGCGTTCATTTACACTAAATTTAACTTAAATGTTATTTTATCCTACGTAAATCGTCGTTGTCATACGAAAATCTATTATGTGCACTTTTAAGAGTTTAAGAGATTTCAACATTTGACCATTCTGGTTATAAAGTTGGAATAAAAATTAATTTGCAACAATTATCAAAATGTAAAAAGATACGTAATCCCTCCCACGTATTGTACGTGCGCATGCAATGAAATATATCTTTACATCCTCTTGTATGATGATGTATGGGCACACCCACTACATACATAGGCACACCCAGCAATAAACAGTAATTTATTTATCCCTTTATGCTATCACTTCGTAAATAGTATTCTTGCTATCATATAATTTATGATTACAAAGAATAAAAAGTGTTTTATACGATTATAACAGTCAAAATTAGGATAAAACTTCAAAAAATCTTAAACAACACTAATTCAAATATTCCTAGATGTTATTCGCTAATTCGTTGACAGGTGAAAATAACATTACAAATAACCAACCCTTTTTGACCGCTTTAAGGTTGGGATATTAAAAAATCCTTTCTTAGTTGTCCAAATTTTGTAATGACTATGTATTAAAATAATCCAGAATTGATTATAAAAATGATTTTCTAAAAAAAACTATATTCGTATAAAATTGACGACACAGACTTGACTCTGTAAATCGCATGGTACACAACACCATGTATTTATTGTTAATGGCTATTTATACTTTATTTCTTGTTATAAGTTAATTCTATTAAATCGATAAATGCTTTCACAGCCACACAACGGTTAATTCAAAAGATGATAAAAACTTTTAAAAGTGTTAAAATAAAATTATTTTTATGTTTATCGCAATTAAGAACTTAATAGTTCTTTTGATCGAAAAATGTCCTAGGCTGTCAGTAAAAAGATTTTATAAAATGTTTGGTTCGCTTTACCTACGTCTCGGCTTTTTGGAGCTAGCTTCTTCAGAGAAATACTTTGTAATAGATATCTTTCTCGAGAATAATTGTCAACTGAGCTTTTTTCTTAAATCATTTTGTTCATAATGAAGCTGAAATAAAATTTAGTCATACCGACATTGATAAAAATATTAGCTGTTCATGACTTTAGAAACTTGATATTAACATCTATCATTATTGCGACCTGCTTATCCTCTATAGGGCTTTCTCCCCATATGGAAGGTCTTAAGCATACTGCAGCACACTGCAAGTATGTGTTAACAACCAATTCGTATCAAACCGCACATAATCTCCGATATGCTTGAACGAGAATTATCTTAATCACATTAATATATTACAGAAATATAGCCAACCTAAATGCGAATTATCTATATTTCTTTAATGTTATTCCAACAAATTGTGTCATTGGCGTTAATATCTATGTTCGATAATCTTATATCAATTGCGTCTTGTGTAACATCTCTTTGACTCGATCTAGAATAATACCTCTACACGATCCACTGAAAGAAGCAGTGTGGTCGATACGTTTGCCCTGAATATAGTTGAGTGCAAAGCTGTTTAGTAAATTACTGTTCTCTGCAACCATATCTTTAGTAAAATCTTACGAACACTGTTATTTATGACTAGCACAATACCATGGATCTAACTGTCGGTTGTTTTTATACCACTAGAAGGCCACTGTAAGGAAAATCGTCGTTGCAATATATTTTAAAAGCCTGGATCGACTGTATAATGTGACCATATTAGGAACCACGGCAAAAGCCGCCGTGATTAGTGATAATATTAGTCTAAAATCATATATCAGTGATTAGTGCGAGCCAATACTATAAATCTACCTACTACTGTAGTTAAAGTACACTTTAATTTATTTTACGACATTGACAGAAAGGTTACAATTACAATAATTCATATTTTACATGTCGTAACGTAGGAGGTCAATGTTAATACAATGGCAACTGAAGGTGGTTAGCAGTAAAGCATAAATTTAAAAGTAATGTGCCTCCTCTACACCTATTTCCGTTTTATAATAAGATTGTCATAAATGCGACATAAATGAATATTATATCGATATATTTTCTCGAAATAAATCATAATCGATGTATTTTTTGTTGCAGCGTCGCGTATTCGATACGAGATCACGAGCGGGAACATAGGTGGCGCCTTCGCGGTCAAGAACATGACGGGAGCCATCTACGTCGCCGGTGCTCTCGATTACGAAACCAGGAAACGGGTGAGTTATGTTAAAATTATAATCTTCTTTCTCATTTAGTGACTATATTGTAGCAACAAAGATGTCTAATGTTCTTCGAAACTTAACTAAGACTACATTTTTCCGTTATTCTTAAGATTTGAAGTTTTCGATTCCTTACTAAACATTTGTTTTTAGTAAAACTTGTATGTATTCGATAAATGTATTATGGCTATATTTATGTGATTGATCAATGTTATAATAAAATAATGAAATCAGTTTATAATAATTTATCGGTACAAAAACAAGTACAGCTTGGACAGGCAAACAATAATTTTAAATTCTGTGTTTTCAGTATTATAGCGTGTAATGGCGCATAATAAATTTTATTAAGTAACAATAAATGTAATTTAATATCAATTTTTAATGAAACAGTCGATATTAAGTTTCTTTTGACGTCATTGAAAATGGATATTGAGATTTCAAGCAACCTGCTCATTACAAGCACCATAAAATTTATACTTTGTTTTGTTTAAATATATTATTATGACTCTTATATATTATATTATATTTATTATGACTTAAAAGAATTGGCGGGTAAATAAATTAAATATAAAGCAAATATGGAGAATTACTTTAACGAATATGAATAAAACAATGTCATCGATATACTGTATTAATTTAAAACGAAAATAATAAATATACAGGATACAAAATATATTTATTTCATAGAACCGTAAAGCTTTCTCTATAGAAACTCTATAAGCATAATAGTCCTGTTAGTAGTTCGCATGAACATAATCTCAAATACATAATTTAAAAGCTTAACATTCTATACTTAAATGCAACTTCATATTAATTTTGAGATTAATATTATGTACGTAGTTTAAGTTAACTATAATAAAATATCTTCTAAACCAGAGTCACGCGAGAAATTTACGACCTTTCTAGGAGCTTTAGCAAAATTACAGCCTGATTATGTTACACTAGAAGGAAAATTTTAGTATGAAAATCCTAAGCTTACAATATCGTGACTTAAACGTGGTAAAAGCTTTTTTTTTATGGGCTTCTTACTTTCGGAAATTCCGTCGTTACATAATGCTATGTTTGAATATGTTATTAGTACTTACTTGATGCGACTAAGGGTTTGTGTCATTCATATCAAAATCAAAGTTATGTTAGGTGTGACCTGCATTTTTGGTCTCGTCAGAGTCGTAAATTACAATATCAAATCTTCATAACGATCCTGAACGTCCGTTTTTAGATAAGTATTTTATATCTTTGACTGCAACAATTTGTCCATTTTAATACTGAACCAGAGTTTATTATAGATGTACACAAACGGCAGTGACATCCTATCTTTAGGAAGAGTACTTACTCGTTTACTATTTAAAACTTTAAAAAAAAAAAACTATATTATTATTAAATATTTTCTATATCTATACAGTTTAATATTAAAAACAGATAAGCCGACTTTGACAGAGGTTCAGGTTTATGTGGAGATGGTCAATTTCGTTAGCTCTAAAATGTACCCGCATGGACATCGATTAAGCCACGGGGTTGCGTGCCAATGAGTACTGAATATGTAAGCCAGCTCTATTTTATATAAATGAACGAACAAGAAGGAAGTGATCATTGTAACTCGTTGTCCGGCTCCGGTCGCAGTGTTTTGCCGGAATGTGCCAAGGACGGAGGTCGGCTCTTTACAAATGACTACGGCCATAGTTAAGATCCTTGTCTACTAAGTTGCTTTGTAAGGAGATTCGGAATACTTGACTGGGACGTTTTAAGTTAGTGACATATCACGATGGCGTAAGGCTATAGTATACCTAAAATAGTAACAATTTTGTTAAGTAGGTGCGTATAAAATATGTAAGCTATAGTATATGTGTGCATAAACTTAGTCTTTAGGTCTTTAGTGCACGGAAACGCATTTTTGGTCTATTTTAGGTGGTACTCGTTATCAGTTTATTGTCCACATAATGGTAATTGCTTACCATTATGTGGACTGCATATCTGGTTTAGACTTATATCTTATCTATTTTTAATGTCACCTTACCCTTTGTTGGGGCCAAAATAAATATTACATTCAAAGTAATTTCCATTGAAATTAATACTTATAATTAAAAAAAAAGATAATTTTACTCTAAGTCTAATAAAAAAGTTACGAATTAAGAATCCATAGAATTTAATAAAACTTTATAAATGTATTATACAAAACTTTCGCAATTCCTTTTATCAAAGTAAATTTAATTGTAAAGTACGGCCGTGGTTTCATTTCCGAGCTGATTTGGAATGAGGGCAAATCACACAAATTGAACGTGGAGCTATCCGAGACCAAGCCACGTGCTGGCAATAAGACAAAACGCCCGGTTTTCGGCCATTGCAAATAATTTACTTTGTCTCTCCGAGCGCACGCGACCACACGGGAACTGCATCTGATATGTGTGAACGCTTTTCACTGTACATTAACTTACCACATTTTATGCTGTAAAATGTTTAAAGGAAGAAGGAATATAACGGTTACTCATACTTTATAACTATCGTAATCACAATGCTACTGATTTAACAATGATGAATATTTCATTCACTTATCAATGGGTAAGTTGGGTCATTTGATTAGCCATAGATTTTCGACATAAAAGTAGAAATGACGTGCGTCTTTATCGACATCACGTTGTCAGTGACGATTTCCGCGGAATTACATCGTTAACACTCGTATGTTACAAAGGTTATTCCAACGGGCTCCGAACGATCCTGATTCACTTGGTCCTGATTCAATTGACTAAGTATTTGATCATACTTCTCGCTTAGTACAATGGGTGCCATAGTCACAGATCAATTCCTTATCGGAATATCAAGCGTTTATGTTTGTAAACGTGATTCGAAGGCATGCAACAGGAAGTGAAGATACAATAAATTATTATAGTAGTGATACGACTTAAAATAATAGTAGTATTTACAATAAAAGATTCATTAGTTTGGCCATACTTTTCAATTATTCATATGCGTAGAAGATGTCCAGTGCGATATCCTTCCTTTGGCTTTTAATTGTAATAACAATTGCCCAAAATATCCAATAATACCTCGCAAATTATTTTATCTTTATACTAGTGTTGTAATTAAACTCAAGGTGATTCAAATTAAAATAGGATTAATAGCCCTTTGAAGATAATTTTGAGTATAATTAAACGGTCTCAACGTTAAAACAAAGTGGGTTCTTCCCGTTGGCAGTCTCAGCAATCTCGTCAGGGTTGCCAGATGTATTCTCTAGACACTGATAGATTGGTAATTTTTAAATTTTTCTCACACGGTAAATTAATATGATAGCGAGCGTTCAACAATTCGGTAACGATTCGGTTTAAAAAAATGCTTTCTTTTCATTATAAAAGAAGCAAACGAGGATGCATTCAGATAGTAAATGGTAATGCACATCTGTAACCAACCTCAAATGGGATTAGATAGTATTTAGAGACCTACCTGAGCGTAACTTATAACAGTTTCGCATAACACTGCTGTTATAAGTTTAAAATAAACTAAATAAATGCTGGTGCTTTAAAGTCAAACCTCGAAGGGTTCTACCTTCTTTTGAATTCGAATTCATCAAATATACGTAATTAATGTGTTTATACGTAGTTACTTTAAGTAAATAAATATACGGCAAAAGGCACAAATACCACCATACTGTTTATTTGAGAAACTTAATAGCGTCACAATATTTATTTATTTTAGGTTGAATACCCAAAAGTGTAAAGAAAACCAGCTAATATCGGTAGAGTCAGAACGCCAGGGGTTAGTTTTAATGTGGGCACCCGCATTTCTATGGTAATTTGACGGCCCTTAGAATAACAAGAAACGCGACGTTTAAGATCTTTGTTGGTCGAAAAAGCTTTATCGAACTTTCGCAATTTGATAAATGATCAAAGGCTAGTCTGCTACATGTTTTACATTTTCACATAGCCTAAATACAAACAGTATGTTTTAGAGATCCAGAGTCCATTACTTATCGACGACTGTAATCTCCGACTTTGTTTGGAAAAAGGAATCCAATTATCTGTAACTTAACTCAGGTATTATATGAGTAGGAATGGCTTAATAGTAAGAGTAGTTCATACGCCTAAATTTTATAAAGCAATATTGAAAGTTGTAATAAAAAATGTAACACTTCGATTGCTTTCACTACTTCAAAGAAGAAAATGGTGTTATAAATTAAGCTGGTTTCGTAATGGATAGCCCATAGCCTAAATAAATACGTTCTCGTTACCACCTACAAATATCTCAAGAATATTTATAGGTGGTACTATCGCCACACCGATTTCTGCCTCACGTAATGATAAGTGCTGTTGTGTACTTCGTATTGAAATATTTACTTATTTACTAAAATACAGATATGTAAAGATCTTCTCAATTGAACATAAAATATAATACAAAAAGTATTTGATTACATAAAAGATTTGATTGGCCCGGCATGTTTTTACAATTACGAAGGGGTCTTCTCTTTTCATTTTTTACTGCGTTTACATCTCTGAAATATAAACGTAGAGTCGGTAGTATACTTAACGGTCGGTTTCTTTGATGTAAAAGTATGAAAATGATATAGCGTTTTTGTGATTCATCCTGTTGAATAAGCCGTATAGACGGTATTAGTATAACGCTCCAGGTAGACTTAACGGCAAATATTCTAGGTCGCGGTAATACATTCGAGCTCCTCTACTTTACCGAGCTTATAGTGATGGCGAATGTTAAAGGAATAAAAAATGTATCGGTATTTTCGATGTTTCCAGAGGCTTATTTATACAGCTCAACAAAAACATTTGAATTTATGAAATCGAAACTGTAATAAATAAAAAGCACGAAAAGGGACTTTATACTATCTCGATACACTTTGTAGTTCAACATAAAAGTACATAACCTAAAAAAACAATTAAACAACGTTATTTTACTTATAATATGTATTAAGGGTTTTTGCTTTGCAATCCTTTATATCCCATTACTGGGCCCTGGTCTCTTCCCACAACTCAAAGTAATAAGGACCTTCCGGATAGAAAATTAAATGTTAACCTCGTATATGCCATCAAAAGTTTGCTATTTTTAGCGTCGTCTTTTATTTAAAATGGAAATATGAAAGTCTGAAACCAAAGGGTGAAGTGACGTCACTAAAATAGTCGCAGTTTTGCAATAGCGAAAAATATCGAAATCAAAAGTAGCCTATACGCAGACCAGTAAAATAAGCTACATCCATGCAAAACTTCATGTAAATCGGACCAGTGGTTCTTCCGTGATTGAGTAACACACAGACACAACCATCTCATTTTTATATATTAGTATAGAAATAGATGTTTTAGCAACCTGTTTTTACAAGAGCTAAAATTTCCCACAGGCTGTATTATTGAGTACCTCACGTAGACGTAGAAAAATATTATTATAGATGGACGTAATTCAGATTCTTTGCCGGGCTTTACGGACGAAATTCTACGAATTCAACCATTTCGGCAAAACGTAAACAGTGTTGAAAAAAATTTTGGATTGGATAATTTATATTTGAATAGAAATAAAATGTCGGTAGATTGCATTAAGTTTTACGAAAATAAATCAATATATACACCGCTTATTACAAATTATTAGTAATTTGTGGCATAAATTGGAATTTCAAATAACTGGTTTGGTCTAAGAAGTTTTGTGTTATTGATGTTTAAAGCAATAATGTTGATCAGACGTTAACTTCTACAAGTATTTTGACGACGGAGCGGTCACCATACCGGTCTGACACGCAGTGGGTCCCGGGTTCGATCCCCGGCCAGACAGAAATCTGAATGATATGTTTTAGTTTAGATTTCTGTTCTGTGTCTGGGTGTTTCTGTATTCTTCTTTGTGTGTCCATGGTACCCACGACACAGGAGAAAATCGTAGTGTGGATAGGCCCACACTGAAGGTGTGTGGAAAGTTAGACTGTAGAAAGAAGTTAGAGTGTAGAAAGCATTTATGAGTGTAGAAAGCGTTTATGAGTGTAGAAAGCGTTAATTTTTTATAAAGATACAAATTAGTTTTACCAATACAACGACTTTTGAAAATGACTACGATATCGTTGTAGAGGCAAATAAATGGTGGCTTGGCTATGCAACCATTAAGCCGACTGCAGCGAACGCTACCCGCACTCACCTGCGCCTGTAACGTAGTTAATAGCTCTTCAGAGCTCTTCTGAATTGTCAATACCGTAATACAGTCAACGCGCTACTGAAATTTACCACCTAAATGTACACGGCAAAATCCAGCCATTGTGTAAATCGAAATAGCGCCATTTTCAAATGTAAATCGCAATACCCTAGATTCTATAATATGCGTAAGAGGACTTTTGAAACAAACATTAGCTGTTCAGAGCTCTTATGAATAGTCAATACCATTTAAATACAACCAACGCGCTTTTGAAATTTAACTCCCAACTGCAAACCACAAAATCCAACCATTGTTCAATTCGATATAGTGTCATTTACAAATGTAATTAAAATAAGTGAGGTCATTTTTATCATGAACATTCTTTGAATTTTACATAGATACGTGCGTGTAATTTCAATGATATTTTTGTTGATGTTACACCGATTGATTACGATATAGGTTTTCTTTCAATTATTTTGAAGTCCAGTCATTTCCAGATGTAAATACCCGATCTTCTATAATATGCGTGAGATGACTTTTGAAACAAACATTTCGCTCCCGGCTGAGGAAATTACTGAGTGACACTGACAAATGAGCCCAATAACTCGCTTAGGTCGCAAACACTAAAGCGTCTCTTTGTTGGTGAAAGCAAGTGTAAACGCAACGATTTTATCTTAACTCGCCTCTGTAATTTATTGTTTCCCTGATGAATATATAACCACTGAAAATTAAGGTCAAGGACCTTTCTCAAAATAAAACGAATAATTATATTTCCTAAGAAATATAACATTAGATGAACTTCATTAATTCGATTACTACAAAAAAGCTTAAACTTAGATATCGAGTAAATAAAATAAGTTTTTAAACTCCAATGAAGCTAATTTCCTGTCAATTCACTTGTAAAATAAAGTTTCTAAATTACTTCGTTAATCTTAATTATGATTACCTTCAAAGTTACCCGATTTCTTAATTACAAAATCCGATTGCCTACATTTGTTCTAATTTAATATTCCCGGCAACATCGTTATACTTTTGTAATAATAACTAATTAGTTTTAGAACCCAATAAATATTGTAAAAAATTCTGTGGAGTTCGAGGGATATAAAATCTATGGTTACGTAGTTGATTTTGTTTCATCTGTCATTGTTTTTCGGCGACAGTACGAGCTGAAGCTTGCCGCATCTGACAACCTCAAGGAAAACTACACAACAGTGGTGATTCACGTGAAGGATGTGAATGACAACCCTCCAGTATTCGAGAGGCCAACATACCGTACTCAAATCACAGAAGAAGACGACCGCAATCTTCCGAAACGCGTGTTGCAGGTCCGCTTCGTGACACGAAAATCTCGCTCGATTCTTTATTGAAGCTCCATACGACTCATAGTCAGAATAATCAAATAGACTTCTAATAATTAAGCATATAATAAAAATGAAAGTTTCATGTGTCTGTAACTCTCATATTTGCAAATTAAATAGTTGGCAGGACTTAGAATGAGTAATAATAAAAAAAATCTATATGTTTTTGTCTGTGTGTTTAAAATTGTATCAAACCAAAATAACTGAAGTTAATTAAATGATATATGGATCGTCCATACAAATATTTTGAGATAACGTAGTCTTCATTTCAATAAGATCGATCAACCCTATCAAAAGTAAAAACAATTCAAGTAATGTTATATTATTTAGTTACGAGTCAAACCGCGTCGCACAGCTAGTGTATAATAGTAATTATTCACACAATAAGTCTGTGATTTCGTAGCAATGTGCGGGAACAGTCAATCCCGGCGCATAATGAGTAACAATATGTATTTCGCATTAGCGGTTTATTTGGTTATTTTACTAAGTACTCGTATATGATTGTTCCGTCAAGGATACAAGTTTCAAATGAGAATTTTGCGGGATGCTATGTGTTATTTTTCTGTTCCATCGTTTTCGTTTGTTCAACTTTGCATGGCATGGCCGTTTCATTTTTGGCACGGTTGTTTTTCGTTATAGTATTGTTTGATTGCTACTCGTAGCGTTAGTCGTATGGTTTTTTACACTTTATATTGTCGCCTCTGTAGTGTTCTCGTAGATTGGTGACGCATTTTCAGATCGTCGGGTTTCGAGAAACTATCATATGCAGACGACAAATACGGTAAGGTATTATTTTGACTGCAATCAATCGACTTTTTTATTTTTGTGTACATTTCGTTGTTTCCATTAGACCTTATCACTTATTTATAAACCATCATACCTTCACTGATAATTAAATTGAACAAATATTTAATAAAAGCGAACATATATTTTGTTATGCTAAATTAACCAAATGAGTAAACATTCGTAACAACTTTTTCAACAGTGAAAACATGTTTAGCGAAAAAGACTACTCTTCAGGGAACCTCATCGTATATTAACTTAAAAGGATCCATAAATTTAAAGCGGGTATCTACTTTTCTCATTTTCATTACGATAATGATGAGAACTTTACAGAGAGCTTTGCTAGCGCGTGCGAGCGTCATTTACGCTCGCTTTTCTATCAAAAAGTTTCTATTAGCTTTAATTGTTTATATTGTCATTTTAAATTGAAAAATGTTATCATCATCACCAATCAATCAAGTTTTTATCCAATAAACGTTATTGTTATATGTTTATTCTTATATATTTTATATTTATCGTAGTGAATCCTGAATTTGTTTGTAATTTATTATTAAAAAATATCTTCTAGCTTCATAGCTTGAAAGAAAAGTATGTAATAAATCGTGTTGGTAATCCTTAATACCGATCCGTGTGTTTTATGAAATTAAAACCATAAATTCGGTCAAAGTAAAGAAAGGCCACTATAATCTTACTCTTCAATTCAATCATAGAGCTAAATCATATTCTCAGCTATAAATTTTGTCGTTGTTACATATTTTACATATCATATTATATTTTTTTGTTCTTTTAAAATTGTGTTTATATTCTTTTTGTTATTTTAGTCAGTTGTTATAATATCATTTTAATAATCGTTGGCGGTATTTTTTAAACACCAATTTATATTATAATATATATTAATCCCAAGTGACGAAAACAGAGAGGTTGAAACAATGAATTATTTAAATTGTCAACTGGTATAATAACAGCTGGCTAACTTATGCGTAGTTGCTTTGTTTCACGAAGGCGTTAGTATATAAGTACATATAATGAGTAAACAACATGACAATTAGTTAAATCCCGACATGAGATGAAGCAACTAAAAACAGTTGTGCATGAGCATGGTGTGAGCTAACACTTGGGTCCGCGCAGTACGAGCTGACCCTGGTGGCGTCGGATGGCCGGAACGAGAACTCCACGACAGTCGTGGTCCACGTGCTCGACATCAACGACCTTCCGCCACGGTTCACGAGGAGTGCTTACGTCACCCAGGCGCTAGAAGAGACAGGACCCTATCCCCATTCCCTCATACAGGTTTTTTTGTTTGTTTTTTTTTTTTTTATATATCACGAAAACCAAGTGGTCATTTGAATCAGTACTTAAAATGGTGGCGTTTACTTTAAGTTAAAATAAAATTCATGAATGTGGCGATCAACTTTTTTACTTTTTACTACTGCTATTTAAACATTAGTGGATATTATAAGAAATCTAAGTTTTATTTCCTTCCTTCGTTTCATTCGTACTCATTAACCCTCACTTCCTATTTATTTTTCATTTTCTTCCTCGCCCGGGATAATGCATCTGTATTTGAATTTTAATGATTTTTTTCTAACCTATAAATAAACTTAGGTTGTATCTCCTTTCACGCCTATAATTATTATAGGAGATACAACATGGGTTTTTTTATAGAATAAATGTGAAAGTAATTATTACTTTCACATTTATTATAATGTTACTTTACATTACTAACTTTAAAGAATCCTATAACATTTACTATGAGTGGCTTTACGTCTGCTGAAATCGATAATTCGCATATAACATTTACTAATCCCCATTGTGCCTAGAAGTATACAATTACAAAATGAGATCCCTTTTAAATGTTAGTCAAAAAGCAGTTTGCTTAGTTACATATTTTTATTTTTCTTCCTGTATAATATGTGACTTGCCTCATACAGTCCTTATTCTTTGTTCTAATATATTAGTTCGTTAATGAAACGAAGGATCTACGCCATCAACCAATTGTTTTTCTCCCTTTATTGTTTTGCTATCCTCTGTTTTACGTTTGTGTATTTCCCATGATACCCCTGTCTTTACTTTTTATGATATTACATTAAGAATTTATGTTAATTAAATACGCGTAGTTCGTTTAATTTAGCGTGGATTTATGGCCTCTACTCCGTAAGTATAAAACATCATTGGGAATGGCTTTATAACTTTTATTTTATATGCTATTAACTATTAATTGCACGCTTGGTAGAATAAGTTATAGTCTACAAACATTGAAACGTATATAAACTCTATTTCATGTCTAATACTCAGTAATATAAACCTTAAGGATCTTTTGTACCAGTACTTATAAATCTGCCTAAACTTGGTCTTTGTCTGTTTTGTATCTTAATTAAATTAATTGGCTTGAGAGATTTAATTCTTTCGGATTAGCTATGAATAATGATTTCAAGGTAGCCTGTGTTTTCAATTTTTTTATTACTTTGCTGTAGTAAAAACATGTTTCTTATTTCGAAGTTGAATATAACATTTTTAGTGAAACGTTACGAAGTGTTTATATTATATTTTTCAAGTCATCGTTTAATATGTTTTACTCGGACGTGACACATAGAAATAAAAATATAAAGAGATAGAGAAATATTATTTAGTTAAAGTCATATATATGTAAATAAATTATTGAAAATAAACATGATTCGATTTTGAGTGAACTTAATATTCATGCATTTTATTCTAAAATAAGGGAAGTCGCCATTAACACATGAATCTATATACCTACAACGTTCTGTCGGTATGGTTTATGTTCATAATTGATTTTTCACCCATTTTTTAATGTCGGAAGATACATGTACAATCTGCACTCACAATAAATTAATATTGAAATAGTAGGAAATCGTCACAAATAGAAATAATTAAATCATTGAGACATGACATACTTATTAAAATGTATATTTTTGGTACTTTAAAAGCATGCATTTAAATTAATTAAATATATATTTTGAAAAGTCTCCAGATTATCTCATTTAGTCTCAGTTGTTTTTTATTTTTATTTTAAACAATGTTAGAAGTCAACTTTTGCATGCGCAGCTATTTTCAAAAATAATCTCGCCCCTCGTTTGTAGTGACAAGCTTTTTTTATAATTGAAGCGAGATTCGCAAATGATCCGAGTAATTATACAAACGTCGACCCTCTTCATTTTTCCGGCTCCGGGCAAGTCCATCGTAATTGGGAGTGCCGTTCCAACATAACATAAGTATTATATATGGACCAACGATATGCTAGAAAATATTATCTCCTCAAATTACTTTCCCTTTTTATTTCTTACTTATTTGCCTTTCGATATAAAATAATGGAACTTTCAATTTCCAGACTTCTCTTCAAGCAATTGAGATTCAATACAGTCAATATAAAATAATATAATATAAATCTGCATGTATATACCTACTTTTTGGGTAAAATAAATCTGGTCATATAACTAGTCGTTACATAGGTACTTATTGTTTGTTATCTTTGTACTCTCATAAAGTGAACCATTTTTCTTTTCTACAAACAGTAACTGTTATTATTTTATGCAAATAATAATTGAGTAGCGAACT
Organism: Cecropterus lyciades; assembly: GCA_002930495.1. Taxonomy (NCBI): domain Eukaryota; kingdom Metazoa; phylum Arthropoda; class Insecta; order Lepidoptera; family Hesperiidae; genus Cecropterus; species Cecropterus lyciades. Next base: position 2,020,832 of record MOOZ01000092.1, on the reverse strand, counting down.
AGCGAAAGTTATATAACCACGCCACTAAAATAGTAAATTATATTTAAACGTGGCCAAACTTACTTTCTTACTATGACTTTTACGATAATTTTTGACATTGGCGTCTGCGTGTCTAACAACTACACAAAATGTAAACGAACGGTTCTATACAAACAAGTCAAACAATTTATCACACTTCATATGTCTACATGAAATTTCTCTGACGACAATAAATTTCTAATTCAACATATCTTGCCATATCAGTATTGCCATTAAACTAGGCTACTTTTTTCATGAGGTATGTACTATATTTATCTTGCTTAACTTACTAGAGTAATTTAGTAGAGACTTTGTTACAATGTTAGGCGTTACTTGCGTTATTTTGTGGGGTCCTTCGCTATATATTATTCATGTACAAACCTAACACAAAGACCAAGTTTATCGTAAACAGAAACTTTGAAATTAATTAAACAAAATACTACATCAACCCAAATTTTCAATTTAATTTTGTAATGGAAGTATCAACACATTATAATGTATTAATGTGATATTTTGTGTTAAACAGGTTACTGCAACCGATGGTGACAAAGATAGACAGCAGAATATCGTGTATTTCCTTACTGGCCAAGGTATCGACCCCGATAACCCTTCAAATAGCAAATTCGACATTAATAGAACAACAGGAGAAATATTCGTACTAAAGGTATTTGTTCATGCTTTATATTTTTGTGCCTTTAAATTAAGTGTTTAAAAGATATATAGCGATCCTTAGCAGCTATAACAAATATAAATACTACCATTATTCCATTATTAAGTACTTACAAGACCACTACTAAACATAGACCTCAGCTGGTTTGGCTAGGGTTTTATCGTAGTACTTACCAACGTAAATAATTAGTGATAGTTATTACAGTATTCATGTGAACAGAAAAACTCGTGCTATTCTAGCCCTATATCACATGGCCATTTTACTGACTTTGTATCATTATTATATTATCCATGTTCTGTTTATCAGAATTGTTAAGTATATTAAAGAGGACAATAAATAACCTGTACATTCTATTTCAGCCTTTAGATCGTGACCAACCTAACGGTCGACCACAGTGGAGATTTACAGTTTTCGCCCAAGATGAAGGGGGCGAAGGCTTAGTCGGATACGCTGATGTGCAAGTAAACCTGAAAGACATCAATGATAATGCTCCAATTTTCCCACAAGGCGTATATTTCGGAAACGTTACTGAAAATGGAACTGCTGGAATGGTTGTAATGACTATGACTGCCATAGATTATGATGATCCTGCTGAAAGTAACAATGCAAAATTATGGTATTCCATTGAGAAAAATGTTATTGAAGAAGAAACTGGATCACCTATTTTTGAGATTGAACCGGAAACTGGTGTCATAAAAACCGCTGTATGTTGTTTGGATCGTGAAAGAACACCAGATTATTCAATACAAATAGTAGCATCAGACGGTGGGGGGTTGAAAGGGACAGGGACAGCTTCTATAAGAGTGAAGGACATAAACGATATGCCGCCTCAATTTACAAAAGATGAATGGTTCACAGAAGTTGATGAAACAGATGGAACTAATCTACCAGAAATGCCAATTCTTACCGTCACAGTGCATGATGAAGATGAAACTAATAAATTCCAATACAAGGTTATCGAAAACAGCGGGTATGGTGCAGATAAATTTACAATGGTCAGAAATAATGATGGAACTGGATCATTAAAAATTGTACAGCCGTTAGATTATGAAGATCAGTTACAAAGTAACGGTTTTAGGTTTAGGATTCAAGTAAATGATAAGGGTGAAGATAACGATAATGATAAATATCACGTAGCATACTCGTGGGTGGTAGTTAAACTAAGAGATATTAATGACAATAAACCTCAGTTTGAACGGGCTAATATAGAAGTGTCTGTGTATGAAAATGCAGAAGTCGGAAAGAGCTTAGAAACCTTTAAAGCTACAGATCCGGATCAAGGTGGAAAGAGTAAGGTCTCCTATGCAATTGATAGATCATCTGATAGAAAAAGACAGTTTTCGATAAATCAAGAGGGCACTGTTAGTATACAAAGATCTTTAGATAGAGAAGACACACCTCGACATCAAGTAAAGATTTTAGCTATTGATGATGGAGTACCTCCCAGAACGGCCACGGCTACATTGACGGTAATTGTGCAAGATATCAATGATAACGCTCCAACATTCCTAAAAGATTACAGACCTGTCTTAACAGAACACATTACTCCAAAGAAAGTAGCCGAAATATTGGCAACAGACGATGATGATAGGTCAAAAAGTAATGGTCCTCCATTCCAATTTAGACTTGACCCTGGTGCAGATGATATTATCAGAGCATCTTTCAAAGTAGAACAAGATCAAAAGGGTGCCAATGGAGATGGAATGGCTATAGTTTCATCTTTGCGATCATTTGATAGAGAACAACAAAAAGAATATTTGATTCCGATTATCATTAAGGATCACGGAAATCCTGCTATGACTGGAACAAGTACACTGACTGTCGTGATTGGTGATGTCAATGATAACAAAATGCAACCAGGATCAAAGGAAATACTCGTATATAATTATCAAGGGCAAGCACCAGACACCGAAATTGGAAGAGTGTATGTATATGACTTGGACGATTGGGATTTACCTGATAAGAAATTCTTCTGGGAAACATCAGAACATCCAAACTTTACATTGAACGAAGAAACAGGAATGATACAAATGAAACATAAAACAAGGGAGGGTCGATATCATTTGAAATTTAAAGTTTATGATCGGAAACATACACAAACAGATGTGCCAGCCAATGTAACAGTTTATGTCAAAGAAATATCGCACGAGGCTATTATAAATTCTGGGTCGATTCGGATATCAGGCATATCGGATGAAGACTTTGTCCGCGTGTGGAATTATAAAACACTAAGTGTCTCGAGGAGTAAATTAGATATTTTCAAAGATAAATTAGCAGATTTATTGAATACGGAACGAGAAAATATTGACATATTTAGTGTGCAGCTTCGAAAGAAACATCCGCCAATCACTGACATTCGTTTTTCAGCACATGGTGCACATTATTATAAACCCATCAGATTAAATGGCATAGTACTTATGCATAGAGAAGAAATTGAACGGGCAGTAGGAATAAATATAACCATGGTTGGTATTGACGAATGTCTTTATGAAAATCAAATGTGCGAAGGTTCATGTACAAATGTTTTAGATATAAGCAATTTGCCTTATATGGTGAATGCTAATAAAACTGCCCTCGTGGGCGTTCGAGTTGATGTCATTGCTGAATGTACATGTGGAGCAAGAAACTTTACTCAGGCAGAAACTTGCCGCAACTCTCCTTGTTATAACGGAGGCAGATGTATAGAAGGAAAGTACGGGCTTACTTGTTCCTGTCCTCCAGGATACACTGGGCCTCGATGTCAACAGACTTCTAGAAGCTTTAGAGGTACAGGCTGGGCATGGTATCCTTCGCTGGAAATGTGCGATAGTTCTCATTTAAGCTTCGAGTTTATTACAAGAAAATCCGAAGGAGTATTACTTTACAATGGACCTATTGTACCACCGGAACCGGAAGAAATAATGGTATCAGATTTTATTTCTGTTGAACTTGAGAGGGGTAATCCACGATTGTTGATTGATTTTGGATCCGGCACATTGGAGTTACGCGTAAAAACTAAAAAGTCTCTAGATGACGGAGAGTGGCACCGTATAGATATTTTCTGGGACACTGAGAACGTAAGAATGATAGTTGACTTCTGTAAATCGGCAGACATACAAGAGATGGAAGATGGCACTCCCCCAGAGTTCGATGATTCAACGTGTCAAGCTACCGGTACGATTCCTCCGTTTAATGAATACTTGAACGTTAATGCTCCTCTGCAGATCGGAGGTCTGTATATAGAACATTTCGATCCTACACATTATCATTGGCAATACATGCCAATTGGCAAAGGTTTTGATGGATGCATACGAAATTTGATTCATAATAGCAAGTTATATGATTTAGCTCACCCTGGCCTATCTAGGAATTCTGTGGCTGGTTGCCCGCAAACTGAAGAAATATGTATTCAAGGCGATACTACATCCAGATGCTGGGAACATGGAACATGCGTTGGTAGTTTTTCAGAAGCTAGATGTCAATGTCACCCTGGCTGGACTGGCCCCTCATGCAACTTACCTACTACACCGACTAGCTTTAGGCCCCAGAGTTACGTAAAGTTTGCTCTAAGTTTTGAGCCTGATAGATTTAGCACACAGATTCAACTTCGATTTAGAACACGTGAACCGCACGGCGAACTTTTCCGAGTAAGCGATCAACATAACCGAGAATATGGTATTCTCGAAGTTAAAGATGCGAGATTACACTTCCGATTTAATCTTAACTCTCTGCGTACGGAGGAAAAAGACGTTTGGCTCAATTCCGTTGCAGTTGACGACGGCCAATGGCACATTGCTCGTGTTAGCAGATATGGAAGCGCTGCTACGCTTGAAATTGATGGTGGAGAAGGCAGGCGATATAATGAAACCTTTGCATTTGAAGGTCATCAGTGGTTGTTAGTTGATAAACAGGAAGGCGTATATGCTGGCGGTAAAGCCGAATATACAGGAGTAAGAACATTTGAAGTTTACGCTGATTTCCAGAAGGGTTGCTTGGACGACATTAGACTGGAAGGAAAGCACTTGCCATTGCCACCAGCGATGAATGGAACCCAGTGGGGCCAGGCAACCATGGCCCGCAACTTGGATCGCAACTGCCCGTCTAACAGTCCATGCATCAATGTTCACTGCACTGAGCCGTTTGTTTGCGTCGATTTATGGAACGAATACGAATGCACGTAAGTATCTTTGTTATAAAAAAATCTCAACCCGTTTTAAACTACCATGTAACTTCATATTTCATAAAGTTATATAGTAAAAGAAAGGTTCCAAATAATCCCAAGTAAAGAGAAATATTTAAAAACTACTACAAATGCAGTTATTTATCATATTCATACATCTTTTATGTGTCGCAAAAAACTTACTTTACGGCATAACTTTTGTTTTATCTTGGGTTGAAACAATAACTGTGAAATGTTTTTTAAAACTTTTAAGTATACTAACTTTGTACAATTTTAAAAGCGCGCACTGAGTTCCTTGTATTGTTTATTTTTTATACTAATAATTGCCGCTTAATTTATACGTATGTATATTATATAAATATGCCAAATATATAATTACTAATATTGCGTTATTATATATCTAGTAACTTTAAAAATACTAATTTGAAAGTTCTCATCTTTAAAATGCTTTAATTATGCCTAATAACATAATATTATTTTTATTACTTAACCAATAATTTGTTTATGATGTTTATATGTTATATTGGAATGGTGTTCAGTTGCGGTGAGGGTTTGGTATTGTCTCCGGACGGCAAGGGTTGCGTTGACAAGAACGAATGTCTCTACTTTCCTTGCCGCAACGGCGGCTCCTGCGTCAACCGGGAGCCCGGCTACCGCTGCCACTGTCCCGAAGGGTTCTGGGGCGAGAACTGCGAACTCGTGCAAGAGGGCCGCACGCTCAAGCTCAGCATGGGCGCGCTGGCTGCCATCCTCGTCTGCCTCCTTATTATAATGAGTGAGCACTAGTGTTACCACGCCACGCGTAACCCACGAATCCACTCCCTTCACCATCTCACCGTCGCACCTCGTCTACGCCATTCATTATGTATAGACGTATCTGTATATTATTAGCCGTTAGATATGTGTATGTAGTGCATGCTTCACGAGGGCTCAGTGCGCGCGGGGATCGTCGACGGCGAGGTAAAGCGCGAATTGCGTAGGTGTCCCGGCGGGTCTACTCGCGCGGGCGGCACGTGCGTCAACGTTAACGAGTGCGTGGACAACCCGTGCCTGCACGGGGGCAGCTGCTTGGACCGCGAGCCGGCGCGCCGGTACGACTGCATATGCACGTTCGGCTACACCGGCCACGACTGCGAACTGGAACTACTCGCCTCCGGAATCATCACGCCCTCCAGGGATTTCATTATAGCTATCATTGTCTGTTTGTTTTTGCTTCTAGGTGAGCACCATCATTCATTACATTGCATGCTTTTTCATTGACTTGCTAACATTTGTTTCGGGCCTTCCATTATCTGATGGCCGATTGGAAACAAATCTTAGTAAGTTTAATATTTTAATTACACCATACCCGTTCAATTTATTTAGAAGTGATATTAGATTAGATAAAACAAAATCTTAGAAATAAAATATTATTTTGTATGAAAATAACGACAGTCTTGCAGGCATGCAGAGTAAAGAGATTAGGTCAGCGTTATTACATAAAGACTAAAGTATGATAAGACACACGACCCCTAAGATCTAATTAAGTCAGTATCGTAGATTAATGTGTAGATACCTACACTTTGCCTTATAATGTCTTCGTCTACAAAATTTACGGCATTTAAAATATATCTACTATAAGTGTCCCTTGAAAACTGCTCGTGTTTCGGCTTAGGAAATTAATTAGCCCATTAATTTCGTAAGCCGAAAGACTATCCAATATGACTTTTATCTATTAATTTTGCAGTAACTATACTCACACATTTGTATTATCTCTTTGAAGGCGTATTTTAACGAGCGAATACAAGTCTAGAAAAGTTAGTTTGTTAAAACCGTCCCACTGAATCGCAAAAAAGCAACCCTTTACACTAAAAGATGACTTTTTTTAGTCTTGACCTTTCTACGTTACACAATTTCATTGTAGCTGCTACAACAAAACTTTAGCGCAGTTACTTTAGAAAAACCACTCCAGTTCAAAAGAAAAGCATCAACATTATTAAGTAGGATTTTGAAGACGTGCTTTATTCATTTAGACTAGAAGTCTTTCCATGTAGTCGGATAAATATTGCGCTCTAGCTAAGTGCACGATATATTTATATAAGGTAATAATAATTTACTAAAACATTAGTTTATCTGAATTTATAAACAGTCAATTAATGTATTATCCTTTCTACTCATCCATTTAAATCACGCCAGTAAAAATAAAATTTGCGAAAGCGCGAATAACCTGTGTATCGCGAATAATGTGACGGCTGGTGGCCAATAATTTAATAAATAATACGAGTGTCGGCGTTGTTTATACGATAAATGACTAATGTTTAAACATTTGGTGGCTGCTGTTATCGGAGTTGATTTATGGTTTTATTTTCGCAGTTCTGGTCCTCGTATTTGTGGTTTATAATCGTCGTCGTGAAGCCCACATCAAGTATCCAGGGCCTGATGATGACGTGCGTGAGAATATCATTAATTATGATGATGAAGGTGGCGGAGAAGATGATATGACCGCTTTCGACATCACGCCTCTTCAGATTCCGATTGGAGGACCTCTGCCTGACCATGTACCACCGAAATTACCATGTAAGTACCTCATGCTCCCATATCGATTCTTAATTTTCCTTTATTTTTTTTTGATTTTAAACATAAACAATAATAATTTTCCAACAAAAACATATTTCTATTTTTCCTAATACCCGTCTGAAAGAAATATCAATGTCAAAGATTCCATAGAAATTCTTAAGGCAAAATATAAATATTTTTTTATCTTGTGTCATCCTTGTCACTGAACCGTGAATGACAAGAAGACAACAAAAGTCAGCGTCGACCAAACTGACGCTTTTATGAATACTTTTGTAAACTTCCTGGGGCAGGAATAATCAGGAAACGTAAGGTGCATTCGGCGTATTATCTTGATTAAAACGATGATAATAGAACAATCTTCAATTTACAAATTGATATTTGTATTTGGAATTCCGTTGTTTGTTATGAAAGGCAAGGCGTTGGATTCGTACGTATAAAGTCACTTAACTTTCGTTTGCTTCAACTAAACTCAACTAAGCATTTAGGTACTAAAATTATAATATAATAATTATTATTTATCTCTTTATGTCAAGTAACAAGCCTCGTTGATGTTATTTACAGTGAAATATTATAATTATGTATTGTATAATGTATGTAAAATGATTATGTAGATGTGAACCAAACAACATATATAATTGTAATCTAATTTATTACTAATCACGTTAGAAAACTGCGTTATTCAGAAATTTATGTATTATATGTAAATAGGCTCAGGATAATTGCCACCAATTTGAAATAGGAGAGGTTACTTAAAGTTTATCACGAGTGCGTTGCCACATACGGATGTGGCAACGCAATTCACGGGAATTAATTAGTAATTTTAAACCATAACACAACTACTAACATTTTAGATATTCGAAAGGGTTCTAATCTACTTAAAAGTAATCGTTATGTAAAATAAGTTCAACGAGAACAAAACTCTGAAACGATACTGGTATTAAAATTACTAAGATGTTGAATAAGATAATACCAAAACAATTTGTACTCAAAGAACTTTTGATTAAATGGATTCCTTCTCCAAGTTTCCGTCCGGATGTTTGGGTGTTTAAGGATATCTAAAGGCAAAAGCAATACCCTTGTAAATGTCACATGTCCATCCATTGAACCGACCGGCGTAGCCTCAGGAGTTTACAAGCCATTTTGATAAAATTTTGCACGGATCCCAACCAATCAATAAGTTGACTCCCGCCTACTGAGTTGTTTGAGTTAGAATATAAAGCGCACGACTGCTAAGGTAGACAAGTAAAGTTTCATCCAGTTTTATTGAATTGTGCAACTCATAACAAGCTCGGAATAAAACAGTTGATACTCTTAATTAAGTAGGTATTCTCTATTTTATGTTAAATAAAATAAAGAAGAACTAATCTTTTTAAATTTCGATTAAACAGATAATACATGAGTAAATTTATAATTGGTGGCACAGACAACGAAATCCTAAAATAAGGGAAGGGCGTCTTAATACTTGTTTACAAATATGTTTATTAATAACATAAAATTCAAAGTAATTCCTTGGTAGTGGACAGAGTCTAACATTATCCTGTTGTATAAGCAAGGAGACGAACACGAAATCCATCCGATCTATTGAAGAAATTCGATTAATAAGGAAGGAAATACAGCCAGAACATAGGAAAGAAAGGCCACTCATTCAAAGTGTAAGCGTCAGACAGGGAGATCCACTATCTTCCGTACTCTTATCAGCTGTTCTACAATCAATTTTAAGGCGAATCAGGTGGAAAAATCTTGGGATCAATGTTGATGGTACGTCGTTGACACATTTGATGTTCACTGATGACATAGTAATATACGCCAAAACATCTGAAGACATCAACAGAATGATAGAATACGTTGCAAAAGAAAGTGGGAAAGTAAAACCACGATAACGTAAAGAAATATTGAAATCAACTACACTGGAACAGCTCATTATTCAAAAAGAACCTATGCGTGAAAATGTTAAAGAAGAATAACAATCGGATGGATAAGACTTAAGACAAAAACCTCCATAAACATCAAAAGTGAAAATTATAGACACTAATCATGAACTAAATAAATTGTTATTCGTTGAAACTGTACATAATTTTCATAACAAATTATGTTCTACATTACTTTACGTAATGAAAATGAAGCGGGATAACTGGCGCGAGTAAATTCAGTAAACAATTTTTCATTTAGAGTAAAAGACTAATTAAATAAAATGAGTTAATAATTTTTGTACCTACCATATTTGCTATAAATTAACACTAAGCGATAAAACTGTATACTTAATTATGTATTATGATAACTTTCGCATATAGCATTAGTTAACAAAGTTATTATTTTATTGAAGACAATATTAATTAAAAAAAATGAATAGGTAAACAAGTTTTCAGGGTGGGAAAAATACCTAATTTCTTGAGCCAATGATCCATAAATAATCCGCAATTTTTAACATGTAGTAACGTAGAATCTCTATTCTGTATGAAGTTTCTTACAGATATCTACGGCGGCCATTTACCTTTATTTAAATAAATGTCTTAAACCGTATTTATTATTTACATATAACCAACAGATCCGTTGATGGGCGTTGGCTTGGGAGTTGGACCGATGGGCGTAGGCGTGGGCGTTGGACCAGCTGTGGGTGTACCGATGCCGGGGGAGACAAACGTGGGCATTTTCATAGAGGACCACAAGAGGCGAGCTGATAGCGATCCGAATGCGCCTCCATTTGACGATCTGCGCAACTACGCGTATGAGGGCGGCGGCAGCACTGCGGGATCCCTGTCTTCGTTGGCATCAGGTACGTTCTAGTAGAATTATTATCGGATGTATTAGTTTTTTTTTCATCCATTTCAATTATTATTCTGGGTGTTGTCAGTTGTTTTGATTCCATTATTTCATTTTATACGTGTCGAAAGTCGCACAGTCGTCAGGTTATCAAAAGACAACTTGAGCCTTTCGAGGATGGAATATTCAGTATAAAAAAGAAGTATACAAATTCAGATTCAATTTTCCTTTGAAAAGCTACCCATCGACTCGAAAAATATTGGACCGTAAAACTTGTGCAAAGAACAAAATATTTAATTTGGAAGTGCTCGTCATATATCGGACGGGATACAGGAATGGGTCAAGAGGGATAATTCGATTTGTTTGTTTAACAGGTACCGACGATGAAACGCAAGAATACGATTACCTTGGCGCTTGGGGTCCGCGTTTCGAGAAGCTGGCTGATATGTACGGGCCGGACCTGGACGAGCAGCTGTAGACGATTCAACTTCCCTCGCGCATTTCACGGCGCAAATTTAGTCAATTGTCTCCCACTATCCTACACACTGAGCCTCTCCGGACCGGCCGGGAGTACGCAACCCGCGTAGTTTCGTTTGACCCTAGGACCCACGCGAGGACCCGACACCACGCCCGTGACTTGCAACTCTTATCAAATTTGTACAAGTTTATTTGTACTGTAATAGACGTGTTTAGCTTAAGTCTCTACTCGTTTAAGGCATATACTTATTTACTTGCGTAATTTTTATAAAGTTTAAACGTATATCTTCACCAAATATTTGATATAAGTTTTATTCGAGTAGCCATATTATGAGTCAGTATTTTATTGGAAGTTATGGACATAAGGAGATTTCTGCAGGAGGGCCAGACGTGAATCTGATTCGTGGGTGTTTGTAGATAGTGTGCTAAAAATGTGAATAATTTATACGAGTATTTTGTAAGTCCACAGCTTTACGTGATATCACTAAATGAACGGCCCTTCCGCATAAAATCAATATACCTACTAATAAAAAAATATGTTATATTTTATATTAATGATAATGTTAGATAAATGTCCGACGTCGTCGGGCGTCGAGTTTATAATGCTCATTCGATATTTAAACGTTCAGAGGGGGATGTACATACGATAACTACACCATTTGCCCCTTGCGTTAGTTAAACGATATTAACAATCGACATTCTACTCAAAATTTCAGTATGTATCTGTAAGCGAAGTGTACAGTAACTGGTGTTCCTCTCCTATCGTCTCCGTGTAGTGGTAGTTGATACATTAGAGTGTCTGTGGACGAGTACGGTCTCGTAACAGTAGGTTACTATTATAGTCTCTGATCGTGTTTTCGTTTGGGATGTATGAGAAATGGTGACTGTGAAACGGTGCGTAAGAGTAGATTAAATAGGAGCCGGATGGCAAGGAGAAGGTTGCGAGAGGCGTGTGGCATGGAGTGAAGGAATGAGTGAATGGTATTTGGTCGGTCGCGGTCGGTGGACGGTCGGCCGCGGTCGGGAGAGGTCGGGGGCGGTCGGCTGCGGTCGGGGACGGTCGGCTGCGGCCGCGCAGTGTCGCGTCGCGCCGCTATGAATGGGACTGTGCCAATTTATTAACATTATCGACGCAGCTAATGAGCGTAGGATTAAGTGTTTGCACTTTATTTATTCATATATTTACATATAAATTTAGTCGCACCTAGGAAAATATCAATAACTTACTAAGAGTGTTGTGCTAGATTATTATTATTATTCCATCGATTTTGACGTGAGATAGTTGTTTGATTGAGAACCGTTAGAAGTCACTAATTTAATGCTAATTTTAAGAATTTATAGTAAAATAATTAAATAAATACAGGTTCTAAAAACTGTCTCACTTCGACATCGAATTAGGATCAGTGTAAATTTTAGAATATTATACTGAATTATGTTAAAATGACTGATTTTATTATGCGTTTGAAAGCCTAAGATTTTGTAGATTCGGTTGTTTATTATAGACTTCGAATACCTACTGTAAGTACACCTCTAGTTTGCACCAAGACGAATTCAAGTCATCAATAATAAAGCAATTCTCGTTAATTACTATTCGTGTAAGTAGAGATTAATAGGTAGTCAGGAATAAACCGAATAAAAATTAATATTATGTTGTAACATTATCATTGTCATTACACTGCCAGTAATCATATAGACGAATTATGGTAAATAGTGTTTCGGTCCGATTTTATATTTCATTCTTATACAATATTGTATTACCTATAAGTTTTTTGAAATGTTTTACGAAAAGTGATACTTCCCTTCCTACCGCAGTATTGTGCGTGAATGGCACAAAAGGTCTTATTTCGTTTTATTTTCCGCTCTGCAATGTCTCAATACGTGTACCGTCATATTCTGCGTCACAACACCAACTTGTCGGGTCGATATTAACCCTAAACAACCCATAGTATTTCACGGATTATCAAATTTTCACAGTAATAAAATAGATATAAGTTGTATCCAACTCCCAAATATCATGATTCTGAAGATAAACAATTGTGCAATTTAAAATATTAATCATTTTATTATTTAAGATGTCCGTAACATAATACAAAAGTACACTGTGCTGTTGAGGGTTAATTGTAAACGTGGGTACATAACAAAAAACAACATACTATATTATGTACCTATGTGTAATGTAACATGCTTTCACCGCGGTATCCTTCAAAAGAAAGGTCATATTCCTCACGCCGGCTGCACTAAGCATTTCGCTTTAAATTTGAATTTATAATTGTCTCACCGTACCCAGTACACACTAATTAGACGGCAGAGCACACAACCCCAGTACAAATACGAGAGGTGCAAGCCACCGACACCGCTGAAGGTGCACGTAATTTTATTTTAGACATTAATTATTATACCTACATAGTTACGTTTTGTTTCAACTGTGATTATTTAGTTGTACAACACTGACAATTACATAAAAGGATGAATAAAAAAATTAAAAAATCCAATGTTTTATTTCATTTATTTTGCACACCCTGTATCCCGGCGCTACTATCAAAAAGTAGCTAACTTAACTTTCACAAAGTTCTCTCTTAAGAGGTAACAAGAATGTAAATAAGATGGGACTTTGTGAGGAGTTTGTTAAGATCTTTTTAATATTTCTGTACTCGTATCCTGCTTACGTCTTTGCACTCGTATACCACGTTCAACTAAACAAAAACATTCGAACTTATCTCTATGTTTCACTACACATTTTAATAGGTTATACACATTATAGATGGTGATGTTAAAAAAATAATATATCATAAAACAATATAATATCGAAGTATCGTACAGTGTAGAAGTCAAGTTCAGGTCATAATAATTATGAGGCTTTAGAAGATCGTTAACAACGAGCTTCATTCACATCTAGCTATTGAATTTACATATTTATAATGACAGAGACTTGGTCTTTGTATGTATTATGCTATGAGTGTAAAAATAATTATTAATTATTTATTTGATGTCACATTTCCACAACTTAAACTAAACGTAACAAACATTTGATTAATCTGCTAATACAAACATGACAATCGTATTAACATAAGTAATGATAATTCCTTGTATGCAAATGTATAATAAATTAAGATTTATAAATAAAATTTTGCAGTAATACTATCAAAAGTCCGTTTGCAAATTGATTTCTTAAAAATATTTTGAATTTCTCAATGGGACCTTAATATTTCTAAGTCGAAAGTCGAATTTTAAAAAAGTTTGTAGATATGTCGCATTGTACACATCTGAATCAAATTGCACCAATATACACAAGAATGGAATACATGAAATGGGCTGGATACACTTTCATTTCATATAAAATATTGAACAAGACGCAGCTACGGAACCTAAAGACGTGGAAGTCATGTTTTATTTTCAAAAACAAAATATTTTATTAAGAGATTTGCAGTTTGCAGTATTTTTTGAATTTTAATAGACAAATTTGATGCTAAGAAAATCTATACTAATATTATAAAGCTGAAGAGTTTGTTTGAACGCGCTAATCTCAGGAACTACTGGTCCGATTTGAAAAATTCTTTCGGTGTTAGATAGCCTATTTATCGAGAAAGGCTATAGGCTATATATCATCACGCTAAGACCAGCTGGAGCGGAGCATCGATGAGAATGTTTCAAAATCGGGGTTTTTTTTTCTAATGAGAGCTTCCGCTGCATGCGCTGCGTAAACGGTTAGTTTCGTAAAAATGTGATTGACAGAATTGATCCCCTTTAAAAGTTCTAAAAAAAGTCAGCGACAGCATATGTCTATCATTTCAGGTAAACTCACTGTACCATTTTATATGCTAACAAAATTTCTTCCAAAATAATGTATTATTTGCGAAGTTGTTTTTATAAATATAATATTTATTCTTATCCAAATAAATACATAAATTAGTTTTCTTTGTAGTAACT
>MOOZ01000092.1:1946504-1957950 GCA_002930495.1 Cecropterus lyciades | reverse complement strand
ATGCGCGAGGTTGAAATGAAAAGCACCACTTAACGGCAGCATGAAAATTATGGCCGTGGAGGTTATTGCCAATTACGCGAATCGTTTAAATTAGCGAGGTGTAAAATACATGTCTTTAAGTCAATCGTACCATTGACGTAATGCGTATAAAATACTTACAAACCATTTTAACTTTTTTTTAATAATATTGAAGTAACAAACGAACATGCAGTCCACCTGATGGTAAGTGGCTTCTGCTACCCATGGAGATCTGTAATCAATCAGATAATGGCTGGCCACAGACGCGTTGCTTCTCATGAGGACTAAGTTGGATTGCCTCGGATAAGTATGTTTCCCGTGCAATACCCTTCAGACCACAGATGCGCTTAACATTGTTGATATAAGGCAAAAATAGGTGTGACAGTGGTGCTTTCGGAGTCGAACCAAAAAGGTACCACCTTCAACTCTATGTATTTGAGTTCGCACTATGGGACCGTGTTTCGATTATAAATTATTTATTTTACATTTGAGACATTTTTTATCAATCTACCGGTAGTCGTTTCGATTTTATTTCTTAATTGGTGTTCTAATTTAACAATCTAAGCTGCTTAATGTTTCCTGTTTGCTTTATGAAAACAATAAATAATTTTACTAAAACACCCAAATTAATCATAGTTCATCATAAATATTGGCTTGATTTATTTGAGTTCTCTAATTCTTTTTAGGACAACTTATTCTTTAATAATGTCTAACCCATTTATGATATTCATAAGGGTTTAGTATTGTTCGTTTTTTGTAGAAAAGATCATTCGGTACTACTGTGCGAACTTACGTCTTTTGAAACCATACTGAGTAGTTAAAGTTACAAAAATAAGAAATTAATCTTTGTAAAGAGCGTTGAGGTACTTATAAATAAAAATAGAAAATAAAACAAATATACCGTATTTCTTTTTGTGCGTTCATGTTATCAACCGTATTTCTTTTTGTGCGTTAATGTGTTGCGGCTAACCATTTGCATCCCCATAGAATATTAATAGGGTAGTAAACGCTTACCATAATGAAAAACATAAACAAGTACGATGTATAATATTTTGTTAACATTTCTTTAGAATGTTCTATCTGTTAACTCGTTAAATTAAATCTTCAGTCACAAAGGTAATTTTCTAACTAAAGTTTTAGAGTTAAATCATATTTAGAGATCTCTATCACAAAATCTATTCAAATCATACTTTGCAAAGTAATACTTATCTTCAACTAAATCACAAAGATCACATAGAACGATCCAATTTAAAATTAGTTTTGAGAAATATATTAATTACCATGTTATGAATAAATTTAAAAATGATAAAAAATATAAAATGAAGACGCATACAAGAGGTGTATAAGAAACTTGATCAACGAAACAATGTAGACGTTTTTTGTTTAAAATATTGCGCATGGCGGTAAGAGTTCGCATGTATACATACTTAACCATGCATATTTTCTATAGAAATCCTACACACATATGAATGTTTATGTAGGTTTAATTACCAATCATAATCTTAATATTATTTTTCTCAAAAATATACAAGAATATGCTCATAGACGAAGAAAATATGAACATAACCTCTTCCTTTTATTAAAGTCGGTTAAAGTACTGGACAGGAGCTCAGATGTGACAGGATTTACTTAAATACCCAAATTATAATTATAGACGTTTCATGTTTGAACCAACAGCCGTGTGCCCCACCCCACATTCTTTGATGTCTATAGGCGGCAGTGGCCACTTACCATCAGGTGGACTGCATGCTCGTTTGCTACCTCAATGTAATAAAAAAGCTGACATACTACCCGAACAAAATATTTAAAAAACATAATATGGATAGAATTCGGCTCGCGTTTTATACACGCGTGGCCCCGTCCAAAAGCGTTCAGCTTAAGGTATAGGTACTCTATTTAATACGATTGATCATCCTAGAAGTTCTTAATTTACGAAATTGCCAATGTATAATCAATTTACCAACGTAATTTTACAGACCATAATATATGTAGTTTCAACCAATTCAAACAAACAGTTACTTATTAACATTTGTATCAATCAAAGAACAAATACATCGTAACTTTTAAATTGACACAGCTTCTTTATTTATGAACCGATTGATATAAAACAAAATCTAATTGTTAAGTGAAACTCACTATAATACAACAGTGAACCGCATTCAAATCGAATCAGCCGTTCGCAAACAAACGCATCAAATCAATCAAACGCACGGACAAAACAGAAAGTAAAATTAAAAATCTTGTTTTTGGGTCTATCATTTAATAAATCTTTGATAAAGACCTCTCAAATAATTTTCTCATTGATATATTTCATGCGACAGCGAAAGACAGCGATTACTTACAGATTTATTATTTGTATAGATTAATAAGCGTAGTTAAGGCTTAAGATTTCATTTTTCATTTATATTTAAATATTAAACGATAACGATTAACTTAAAGATAATGAAACCATGTAGAGAATAGATGATGATAGACGTTACTTTAAGTCTGCAAAATAACAAAAAAGCGGAATCATAAGGTGTGAATTGATTAAGGGCTCCTTAATCGATCCATAGGTACCAAATGATACTTGAATATTTCAAAAACATTTTTATAATAGGCGCATTAAAATTTTTGATTAAATAAAGTATTTCATGATATCTGTTATACATATTTTAAGGAATTCCTTACATGCTTTGTTTACCTGAGGTAAGAAAATCGGCAATTATTTACAGGTCCTGCAATTTCGCTGTCAGCGCCGAGTCGGATCAGACGTGGGATTTTTTTTAATACCGAATACCTAGTTTTTACAAGATCCTTAAAGATTGCCTTTCGACAGACATAAGGGCTAGAAGTTCTGAAAATAAAATGGAACGCTTTGTTTCAACCTTTTCTTCAATTGTGTTTTTGATTGTGAGGTATTTCTTACTGTTTATTATTTGTAAATTCGACAGTCAAAGTGTAAGTTGTATAAATAGTAGGGTGTCAGCTCGAGAATTCCCGAGGTGAGAATTCTCGAGAAATTTTACCTCCAGAACGCTCCCAGATATCGAAATATCAATTCCGTGCCATGGGTTATTAAAAAAAAACGCATATAACTCGTGACTGTTATAGCTGTTGTATTTCTCAAAGCCTATTTTATAAAGGACTTTGATAAACAAGGAAGTGGGTATATAGGATAAGAGCCATTTAATATGAATGGGTGTATACAGGAGAAGCGCAAAAGTTTTGATTTCCGACTATTATTGAAGGCTATGTACAAAAAATGTGTTTTCGTTTTTCATATTAGATTTAAGCTATAAATAATAAATTAACTTTCAAAAATTATTGCCAAGCAAAAGAGTGTTTAGTACAATTTGTTTTGTTTTTTGATCTTTTAATCTTTTTCTTCATGCAAACATTTCCTTGAACTTTCTTAACGTTGGCTCTCTCTCTCTCTCTCTTCATTTATTATGACTCGTCGAACGCTTTCTCAAAATAAGACACGTCTTGTCTAATCCCCTTTAAGCCGTTATTATATTGAGCATACCAAAAAAAATTACATACATACGCTCGAAATGCACCCACCCGTATGCATCAGAAGGATCTGATGCATACGGGTGCAAAAAAGTGCAATTTAAAGAAACAAAAAACATTTGAATTAACTCATCTCACCTATCAGTCTATTTTATTATTAATAATAATAAAAATAAACTTTTTTTATAAAATATCCAAAATTTCTCGATATACTCGATAAAATGGGAAAGTCTGTTTAAAAATTTTGCTCTCGATTACACTAATAGAGGGGGAAGTCCGGACCCCCTAGCCCCTAGAATACGTATAAATATAATTTTGAAGATATTACTTGTACTTGACAAGTAAGAAAGAAGCTACTCGTACGAATTTCGGTGCACATTTTAATTTGTTAGGCGACGCCTGCGTATCCCTACGTGATGTGACATATCCTTGCTCTTTTTTGGCGCTTGAATATTTAAGTGGTATTATAACAGCTTTTTATAAGTGTATGTTCTGACAAAAAATATCATATAATACAATATAACGTTACTAGATACATACTAAAATAATTACCTCTACACAAATAAAAAAAACTAAATTGACTTTTTGTCTGACATTATTTCTTTTGATAATCCTACAAACAGTTGACATTTTCTAGCCGTTTCAATAATAAAATATACAGACATCTCCGACTGCTCACGAACATAGTGGTACGTGCCAACCTCACAACGAACTATTTGCTAACTACTTCGCTTTTATATTCTTCCTTCAGTTCACTACGTTTTTTACAAGGATCATACCTAATTCTATTTAAACAACTAGGTAAATTAATTACGAGTAAATATTTTTTCACACCATTTTAAAACATTGTAGGGTAAAGGGCATGTGATCATAAATACGAATATATTCAAACAAAGCTTAGCAAGTGGTAACTGCGGCCCATCATACCTGACGTCACTCAAAGATGCGTTGCTACTCCTTAGAACTAAATTCGAAGAATCTTAGCGTGGACTTAAACAGAGCATCGATATAGACAGAAAGATAGTCGTTCGATCTAAAATTTAAAAAAAAATTGAAGGTGATAGAACTCTTTGTGGTTTACTCCGGAAGCACCACCGCCCACCTATTTCTGCTTAATAACAGCAGTGTTATGCGCTGTTGTGTTCTGGTCTGAAGGGTGTGGTAAGGGAGACATACTTTTCCGAGGCATTCCATCTTAGTCCTCAGGGGCAGCAACGCATCTGTAACTATCTGTAGGTGAGACTTTGATCTTACCTAGGGTTGATTACAGATGTCCATGGGCGACAGTAGCCACTTACCATCAGGTGGGCTGCATGCTCGTTTGCTACTTGCGACGATTGGAATCCTAAACTTTATAATACGTATATAGTTCCATATAACATAAGGGATTCGAACCTCGATAGAGCGTAGAACGCTAGCACTATTTGTTAAGTCTACAAATTAGCAAACAATTTAACCCTTCACTATTAAATTAAATTAATCTTAAATACAAGTAGACTCAAAATACTTGTATTACGTTACGTACGAGCTAACAATTTAATTAAACAAACTCAATTGATAGAGCGAAAAAAATTACCGTAACATAAAATACGCCAATGATTTAAATACACACTTCTGGCTTTAAAACATTTCTTTTTTGTTTGCTTTGACTTTTAAGCTTTTAATTAATAATTCTCGTCTTTGAAAATTCCCTTTGGAAATAAATAAGCAAGCAACATGACCACAACATGACTCACGGTGTAACCGCGGTCACGACTGGAATGGACTGCGTATATGCGATTATTTTTATAATACAAACAAGATTAAAATCCATCTTGCAATATTATATAAAAAGTGGTATATTAACGACCCGTTTTGACCCCATTTTGCGTGTCGGAGTGGTCTGACATGCAGAGGACTCTGGGTTCGATCCCCGGCCAGACAGGAATCTGAATGATCGTTTAGATTCTGTTCTGATTTATGTTTGTGTATTTATCTTTTTGCGTCCATAGTGCCCAAAACAAAGGAGAATCCTAGTGTGGGGCTATGAGTGTAGAAAGCGTTTAAAAAAAAAGAAACAAAATAATCTACAGACATCAATATTGTTTTCTCCTCTTTTTGAAGTTCTTTAAATACAAGTATCTCTAACAAGAAACTTATTTACATAAAATAACAAGAAATAAATTAATTTAGTTGTGGAAGTTAGTTACTTTAGATTTTAACTATTACGGGAGCTATTCGAATCTAATGAATACTTGGGAAATGTAATTAATATCGTAGATCTTACTTAGCTCTTTCCAATAAATTTTAATAGTGGAAATAGAGCAAAATCCAAACGTAACTTTCAAGTAGATACGCTGATGTTATTATTGAGTTTGCAATTCACTTTCAAAGTTCTACCACCTTCGTTATTATTTTAGCCTGAACCATTCTTATATAAAGTTTGTAATATTTTGCCCTCACATCGCCTGAACTTCCTATCCCAAGTTTTTATGTTCATCGTAACATTCGGAACCATCTGTCATCGTCTATAAAGAATTTTAGTACGCGTCATAGAAATAAGCTAGACTATTTATAATGTTACCGGATTCCAAACACGGAACACTGAATTTATCTTATAACCCGCATCAGATATATTGTGACAGAGACAGTAGGTACCTACTAGATATTTTATTCGGAAAAAAAAGAAAGTGTATTTTCTTTTTGTCTTCATTCTAATCTTTTTCGATGGCCTCTCTTTTATATTTCTTTTTTATTGTTGATTTTTTTTTTGTTTTGTAGGGTATTTTTATAAAAATAATGCTAACGAGCTTTCAGTACATCTGATAGTCAATGGTTAATGCCACACGTTGAGGTCTGTAACCAACCCCATGGAGACCAGGCTTTAGCGTTAAGCGAATGTAATGTTGATAAAAGTTGCTACAATTCTCAGCAAAATTTGTGGCGTCGAAAGTCAGACACAAGTTTGTTTTTTTACCGAAATCAAAAAGGAGGTAAATAAAGCTCAACGTGGACGCTTGGAGCGCCAATCGAATTTAACTTGAAGCGAATTTTTAGTGCCTTCGGGTTATTTGCCATATGACCAAGCGTTTGGTGTTCTAACTGTTTATTAAGGTATTTCAATGGAATAATGGTAATTCTGTCCAAAAACTGTAATAGGTAATGGGATGGCAAATGTAATTGGTGAAACCGCAGGGAGTACTGCATCAACGCTCACGCTTTCTTTCAACTTATTTCAGTTCAGCTTAGTTCTCAGGCAAAGCAACATATCTGTGGACAGCATCTGATTTCAATTGGGGTTAAATATAAATGGTTATGGACAATAGTGACCATTAAACCACTATCAGGTGGACAGTAACTGTTCATTAAATAGACAAAATCTAAAAAAAAATAGTTCACAGTAGCTGCATGGACCCGCATTCGGAAACGAAAGCAATTCTCGCGATAAGCAAGCAACTCTGTAAGTTTGACATGGCGGGATGTCGAAGCCAGGAAAATCAGCACACGCCGGGTGCCTTCATTGATCGATTCGGCAACGAACTGATGTTACACACCATTATGTCACAGGTCTGTACGTAACATCGTACATTAAATATCAGCAACATAAAAACAACATTAAATAACAAAATAAAGTTGATAGCCGACTTAAAATATTTTGACGTCTTTGATAGAATTTTTGTATTTGTTAGCACTGTAAACCAAAGGTAACCAGGTACCGGTTTGATTTTTTTTTGCTTTGTGACTTCTTCAAAATAATAAAAAAGAACAGACATGTTTTGTGTCACTCACACCTTATGACATGCTAATTGACATAAATGAGTACATACTCATAACATAAAAATCGATTAATCTATAACTTATAGATTGATCGATTTTTATTTTAGCACCGCTTTCATGCTCTCCACGATTTGTTTGTAATAGTCGTAGCTCGATACACGGACGCATACATACATAGCACATTTCGTTATGTGACGATTTCTAATAAATCGCACTCCCCGTAAGCGTTAAGAAACTTTGTTCCAAAAATATATAATAAGTAAATAAGACCTAAAGTGAAGCGCGCTAATTAGCGAAAATCGTCAAATGCACCATATATTCTGATAATACGTCATGAATTTCCATTTATGTCGGTTTCTTATTTAAAAAGACTAGGTTGTTGACATATAATTCCAATTCTGGCAACAACTCTTCCTCAGTAAAATATTTTCCATTTTCAAGTGTTTAAATAATTCAACTTTTGGAGCACAAGCCCTCGACAAAATTTCAAAATCAGTCTAAATTAAAAAGGCCTATTATTATTTCCCTTAATATATTTTTTTGCAGATTTATGTTTTTTTAATACTCATTTCGTTCGTGTCTTTTACTATTTATTAATATACTTATTTATTAATAACGGATTAAAAATTTTGACATTTCTGCAAGTATCTAATGCTTTTTTTTCCAGTTTTATTGACAGTCTAGGAAACTAAAAAGAACCGACTGTTTTTTAAAACATCTACTGTACACACCGTGATTCGAAAAATATAGTCTTTACACAGAGGATTCAACATATTTGCTTTGGACATAATTGTACCTATCCTACGGGATTGTAAGTCAGGAAACTATGTGGTCGCAACTCAAGCTACCCCAATTTATTTTAACGCCTTGTAGAACGAGCGCCATACTAACTGCATATGTACCTATCGATAATAATATTATGCAGGAGATAACTACCTAAACTGTAGTCGGAGAACCGCATATAGAGCAAGGACTTGGCATTTTTGCATACAAATCTTCAAAATTCAGCATAAAAAATTGTAAGAATATAATGTTTTTAATATGTATAACAAAACCAGCATTACGATTTTGTACCAGGGTGTATTTGTTGTTAATATTATTTATTTTTTTACTCTTGTATAGATATGGATAGAATTTATGGATATTTTTTTCATGTTCCACGCTACAAGAGTACTGCAAGATGTACCGTTTTACATTTATAAACGAAAGATTTGTAATATGTATTCTAACATATCTTTACGTGATGCTAATTACTTCGTAAATATTGAAGAAAGTTTAATAAAAAAGCAACGTAAATGAAAATTTTCCTCTTGAAAATAGAAATAAAAAATGGTCTGGGTCCATTACTACTCAAATAAAGTTACTGAGCAACGCGGGTGTACGAAGCGCCGACGAGTAAATACTTCATTTACATAACAAAAGGAAGACCATAGCCAGAATACCCGTATGATCGCGACTCACCGCAAAAGCCGAATCATTTGTATATTTCGAAAATTTACGAATAATTGACTTTTCATTGTAACGACCACCACGATGCATCTTGCGCCTGAAATTTTTGAATTGATCGTAATAACCGTACATTATATAAGAGGTATATGGCTTCCACCTAAAAAGTTAAAATTTAGTTTGTTGTTTTGTTCAGGGTATCAGTCCTGTTCTAGACTGTAAATACATTTTGAAACAACGATTTACCTAAACTCTGTATACTTATATTACATAAAGCTAGGCAGGTAATGTTCATACCGGATCTAAAATCATACCTAATGTATGTAAGTATGTATCCAGCGTGAAAATGGAAATAGGTATGTATCCATCTTCACGATATATGACTATACGCTTACAACGCCGATGCCGCAAGAGCGAGGGATCGTCTGCGATTCGTCAAATGTCACATCAAGACGTTCGCTCGTTTACCGACAAATTGGTGCTTAATTGCCACTAGTTGCTACGCGCCATGTCCCCGCCATTGTCTTGATGCCACTCGCGATTGTCTGCAACTGTTGCTAATCACAGCTATGTGATCCCGAATAACCCATGGCTCTAAATTACAACTATCATGTCATGTCGCGACCCCATATTGTTTAGCATGTCTTGCGTTGACTACATGTGTCACATGCTGCAAGTACCTCGTAAGTACGAGATGCAAATGAAATTTATTAGCTCAATATAATGCCGTCATAGAATTACATGTCAAATAAAGTACTGATGATTTTTATGCCGACTGTTTAATAAATATTATGTTATTTCCATTATAGCCTAAATCTTTTCCAAACTCCGTTTTTTTTTAAGTTTATTACGTTGAAATCAAAACAAAAGTCAAGTAGGACTCCCTATTATTATTGTGCCTGTCGTTCCGTCTGTTATCGTCAATTTGCTTCGAATCAACTCAATCGATTTAATTATTAATTATTAACATATGAATTTTAATGACCCAAACACAAACGTGTTAGGTAATTTTTTTTATCTTATAATATCGCTATAATGATTTTTTACTTATTTTATTGCTTTTAAGAGAACATAAATAATAATTAAGTCACTATTAGTATAAATACGCAAAATTTCTACATTTTTCTAGGTAGGAATCAGCTTCCTAATTCCAATTGATAATTAATAGGAAAGAGTGTTATTGCTATTTCAGGATACGACGTAGCAATGAACTGACACAGGAATGACTAATTAATGACCAACAATAAACCTAATAGAAACGTATTAAACTTCGGCAACATATTGGCTGAATGGCCACTGTTAAATTTTATTTCATTTTGACTTGAATAGAATTGTTAATTAACAATTCTATTAAAAGCCATTTTGATATGACGTACAATTGTACGTCATATCAAAATTGTTAACAATGCTTTTAATATTCGTATCAAATTTACTTCAATATAAAATATAAATGTCATGTGGGTATTGTTTATTATATTATTATCATACTTTATAATGATCCGTATGTTTATTATAGATTTATTTACAAGGTTTTTTGTAAAATGTGTTTCAAAATAAAATTATATTCTTAATTAGTAATTTACCATTGATATGGTTTCAAGGGTTTTTGAATTAAACTGTCTTATTTCTCATTCTTACAGTCAACTCTAGATTATATGCTTCAATACGAATTGCATCTTCGAAAACTAAAAGAAAAAATGTACCAGTGTGTGTGTAAAAAGTGTTTGAAATTATATGACACGAAAAAATTAAAAAACATTACTATCCCCCCTTACAAGCTTTTTAAAAGTATATACGTCTGCGAGTATACACAAATTAAAGCTTACCTGGTTTGGTCGGTTTTAACCACCGTAATAATATAGCATATACTATTTTTGTACGGCGGCAACATGAAAGTAAAAAAAATACAGAAATAAGCAGCACGATAAAAAAATAAGTTTTAAAACTAAATTCCAATGTAACATAAACACTCTAAATTTATGAAACAAGAAAATATTTTTTGTTTAGATATAAGTGACCACCAAGTGAATTGAAAGTTCAAAATAGTCGTCAATCTCAGATCATTTCAGATTTTATCGTTATAATTTGATAAGTCTTAGCTTTATTGGTAAAATTTAGGATTTACCGAATTTGGTGTTTGTAAGACATAATAAGCAGTGGTAAACGCATTCAATCTCTGAATGGAGCGTCTTAAGTGTCTTAAACGTCTTAATTTTATGACCGTTTCGATGCTATGAAAGCAATCGGATACTGTTTGAGATCTTAATGATCAAAAACAGTATTATCTACTACCTTAAATTCCTTTATGTCAATAAATTTAGTAAAGGCTTGGTAACTCTTACTAATACGCACATAGCTTCAAGGAACATAACTCCCAAAAAGTAAGAAATAGTCGCATTTTGTAAATAACTTCTTAATCTGCAGCTATTCTAATTAAAATGATTTACTCATTATTTCCTGCTTATTTATTTTATTTTATTTAAAATTTATTGCACCTCATTAAAATACAAGTTACAAAAGGGCAAACTTAATGCCTTATGGCATACTCTACCAGTCAACCCTGGGTGGCTGGAAAATTTGAGGCAGGTGTTCCTTTAAAGTAAAGATAATATCAAATAAAATTTTAACCCATACAAATACACAAAACTTTGCTATACTAAATATATACATACTATACGTAAATCTATCTATACATAAATAAATACATAAATAAATAATATATAATATGAAA
>MOOZ01000092.1:1934254-1946176 GCA_002930495.1 Cecropterus lyciades | reverse complement strand
AAACACACAAAACTTTACTATACTAAATATATACATACTATACGTAAATCTATCTATACATAAATAAATATATAAATAAATACATAAATAAATAATAAATAATATGAAATTATACTTACAGGCCATTAAATTTATAGCTGCAAAATATTATCGTATTTCATACGTTACGCATTTATTTAAACAAAACTTAAACAATGAATAGTTTATTTCAATTATTCTCATTAGCCGTGAAATTGATATTTGCATAAATGTTAATATACGAATTGTACATTGTCGCTTTTATAAATACGATCACATTTGCTATACCTATCAATGATTCATTAATTTACACATTACACGGTTCGTTTAGTTTGTACATACATAATTTAAATACTACACTACATTAATTAAAAAATGAGAAATTATTAGTTACCTGATTACGTTTTATATTTCGTTCAACAAATAGGTAGGTAAATATCGGTTACATTTTACTTACATTAATGTTTTTTGCGTAGGGTTTTTAGGTATTTTTTGGTAATTTTATATATTTAATCTATATTAAATCTGTAACTATATGACTATATGTCACACATAATTTATGTCCGGCCCCAAGACTTTTTTGCTACGGGCAACTTGCACGAGCACTTTGTCATGATTGTAACCTGATTCTTTTCCTTTTATTAACCCACAAAATTTCTATTGATCATATTTCAACGCATAACACATCTCTCATCATAATACATACATGATATATGGAATCAGAATCAGAATTAGGTGTACTAAAAAGCCAATCATAAAAATCTTGAATAAACTTAATATTTCATGAAGAAAACCAAAAACACTTTAAACTCCATGCCGTGTTCTTTCATACGCTAAAGCATGATACTCTGAGATAAAATTAAAATAATGTAGTGACTTACAGCAACAAAAAGGAAAATAAACTCTTCAGTAACTGGTGGGTCCGCTAAGGGATCAGGAGAATAAAACTAAAAGTTAAAGTGAAATTTTATGTCATCCCAAGATTTTTATTAATTCCCTTGATACGGTATAGAACCTTTTGATGAACGCAATATTATTTTCTGGACTATGCCTTTGCAGGCATAGTATTTCCAAGTAGGTAAATGTTATTCGATGTCTATTATTATTATTTGATTGGATTTATATGTGTAAACATAATTCAGGGAACTCTAATGCAAAAAAAAATAAACCGACATAATTACCCGACTGCGTCAGAAGGAGGGTAATGTTTTTCGTGCGTATGTATGTATGTATATTTGTTTGTATGTCCATTTCTTTGGCACGCGCTACAGCCTAAACAGCTTGACAGATTGTGACGTATGACATATCATTAGAATCGTCTCAGTTTGGAGAGTAATGTTAATGTCATTTACTCCAAGAAGAAGGGGTATCTTCTTATATTTATATATTTATTTGTGAAGTAATGCATACATGAGATACTTATGTTAGCGTATTTAAATAATTAGAGTTTACGGTATTTACTTGTTACTATTAATATAATTTGATTAATACGTTTTGCATTAATTTAAATATATCAATTGACTAAAATAACCTGTTGTCACTTGTCGCCACACTGTTGTCACTAGCTAGTGAGCAGATTGTCATTAACGTTGGAGGGAGTTAAGTGAACGGGCAGTCGATGCGACAAAGTCAACCTGAACGGTTGCAAGTAATAGTTGTTTAACAAAACCAGTGGATGTAATATAGTGTAATTTGTGTATGAAGAAGTGGAATAAAAGAATAGAATCGATAGAACACTGTGTTTTTCTGAACTGATCCTTTCACTCATTTGTTTTAAACGTATAATCAAACAAATACGGAGTCGCAGGCCGAAATTAGTTATTTTTATTTGCTCCATTTTACTCCATTTGGCGAGATTTCCCCTAATTTGAATTGATGTTTTTAAATCTTAAATTTATGTATCGTAATTTGTATAAACATCCAAAAATGCAGTTAAAATACCCTCAACTCAGAATATTTTACTGAATTTCTACTGTAATATAATAGGTGTCTACTCAACCGATGATCGTATCCGTCACGCAGATCACTATTCACATGCAAACAATAAGGTCAATAATTCGATAAATAAAAATATGTCCTGTAATGAATAACCTTTTAGAACAGAATCCGTCGCTCTTTTATAATCGGCTCACGATATGTACTATTATACAAAATAGTAGTACCAATTAATTGTATACTACTGAACAATTAGAGATTACCAATCACTAAGTGTAATTGCTGTTGATAAACAGTATGTAATACTAATAAGTAATTAATAAGTTAGTAAAGGCAGATAAGTAAAAAATCATCGTGCAATAACAAATTTTCATTAAATAGAACGAGTAGTGAAACTTTTAATGGAGGATCTATCATAGCACTTCCTCTTATCAGATCTTCGCCGTGCAAGCGACGGTTTCGAGAATTTTATACTAGTAAAAGCTTCGCCAAGTTATCATCTAAATCATACGTAGATGACGCAACAAGCTCTCTTACTAGTCTAATTGGTTGAAAATAGTCGAATGTATTCGTTAAGCACTTAGACATTATACTATATTTATACTTCGACAAAGTTCAAAGAAATTAATCACAAAGTTCGTATTACAAGTTACAATTTTGTTTGTTACCTCAATCGCTGAGGCATCGCGTTCTTAGCAGCGCGAACTGTTTTAAAGGTCATAATGAAATATTAAGTAATTGCTTTACACGGTGAAGTAAAACATCGTAAAATATCTCAAAAAGTTACGCCTCAGGGTCCACTATAACTTTAAAAAGGTGTGTAAAGTTTTTATACTTTACCCGATTCAAGCGTATTTCATACCTATTAACAAAAACTTCGAAGTACGTGGTTTAAAAATGGCGGAAAAAGTCAATGTTTAATAAAAGTATCTCGAAACATTTTCAAAAACAAAGAAAGGATAACTTTGAAGCATAAATCTTACAAAGAATTCTTGTTTATAAGTTAAATGTAAGGTATACAGGCGTACATCTTAGAAAATAAAACGAAGGATAAGTAAAATGGTCCAGTAGTTACCAGATATCCACGGAACATGTCGCTGCCCTTTCGTGAGAAGCTAGAGAAAAATATTAATAAGAGGGAGATGAACGGGAGTATACTTAGCGCTGGTACGACGGACCGGATTTTAGTACGACTTTCATAATTCGATGGTAGAATTGCTTACGTCACTTGGTCTTATTTGAGAAATACCTACATATCAAGCGACATTTTAGTCCAAACATCTGTCATGCAGAAGATGTGGAAATATATAAATTCGATGTTTGTTCTAGGTGTTTGTCTTTGTGTATCTTTATCTTATGCTCCCACTCATCCCACAGTTAAGTGATACTATAATACCTTTTCTAGTTTTGGCGACTATTTAATATACTGACTATTTAATATGAATATTATGTTCTTTCTTGTTCAATATGTCGTTTAATTATATTGTAGGTAATTCGCTTAAACTTTTCTAATTTTTTAATTGATCCGAAATAGGTAAAAAACTACCTTGAATGAAACAAACTGAGTTTCAAATGTATCTTAAAAAAATTGGAAAGTTAATTAATGTTTATATAATACTTACAAATAAAATCAGTTGTTTCTTGATTGTAACTAGCGTTTCAGTAAGTGAGTACAGGAATGTTTTACTTCATGGAATTATGAAAAGATATATCTTGCGAAGTATAACAGAATCTCGATTATTTAAATAAGAAAAACCAAATAGTTAGCAGATAATTCGCAGTAAAGCACGTACCGAGGCGTTCGTGCGAGGGCGAAAAACGTGATGTTCCTACTCAATATATTTTACGAAATAATCCTTTTGAAAATAATATAGATATTTTGTAACTAAATAAGATAAAGTATACAGTAAAAAAAGAAAATTAAACAATCAGTACGTAATATAGCCTGAAAGTTAAGAACTTAAGTATTTCTAGCCAAATACATCAAATCCTATTTTTCCGTTCAAACTATTGAAAACTTATCCGAAATGCTTCATTTACATAATTATGATCATAATTTCAAGCTTACATAATTTTAAACCAACAAAAAAGTTTCCCAAATGTACTCGTACCTTACAAACTTTATCTATCTACCTACATAGTTGCATGTTGCTTTATGTTCAGATTTTAAACTAAAGTCTGTAGTTTTCACAGTAAATCCAGTAATAAAATGTAGAAAAATTTCTCGGATGGATATAAAAGCTGAATAGTTAGAGGATAGTTCACATCGAGACTGGCACGTGCCAATCCGTCTACTATCTGTTCTACCGATGTTATTTGGGTCTCTTCCGCTTGCAATTTTAATATCATTTTACAGACATTCGAAACTTTGGTTTGTGGTATAATTTTTGCTTGTCGCTTTTCATTATATATAACCAAAAAATACATAACTGCCGTTATCTAAATTTACAGCCCTTAAAGTCCACTGTATACAACTTCTAGTTGAAAATGAAAAAAAATATCGTCACTTATTGTTTTATCGGTGATAATTTTACTTTTACTCGCAAAGATTTAGCCACAAGAGCTACATTTATAATAAAGTGGGTTTTATGTACCATCTATAGGTAAGATGGTCATCCCAAATGAAGTGGACTTCACGTCTCTCAGTGACAGAATGTTGCTTTACTCTTAATTCAGTTACTTAATTTTGTCAAGCCTTTTTAGAGTACAATCGAAATAAATCGAAAATCGAAATCGAAAAAAGAGGTGATAAAGAAAATCAGGTGAAAACCGAAGAGGTGCCAGTCAGTTGTCAGCAGGCACGTATAAACGTGAGCGCCACATTTCACTCACGCCCAGCCCCGTTTCTCACACGTATTCCTTGTCCCACCTTCCATTCCTCTGTTTACGTGTAAGCGTTTGTTTGTCAATATTGAATGAAATGAACAGATGACACACAAGAATTCTGCCTTGACGAAACTAATATAGGCATAACGTGAAAGGCTATAGAGCCAAGATTGAATGATGTGCCTTAACTAACAATAACAATGTCGATTTTTATTAGTTATAAAATTTACCTACGTAATTGAATCCCTTATTCTTTTATAACATGACAACGTGAATATCTACAAAGTTTATTAAATGGCTAATGTTAGAAAACATTTTTATTCAGTAAGATGAATTGAAATTTAATATAATTATTTCAAAAGTTCCGTTATCTGGTGCTTAATATTAGAGTTGTAACTCCGTGTTGGAACTCCGCCGTTACTGCGGAACTTCCGCCAAAAGTCGAATGTAAACTTCCACATCCCCCTCCGCAAAATTTTTGCGGAGTTTTAACGGAGGTTTATTCACGTTGATCTTGACGTACAATGCGCAAAGAGGAGCTAGGCGAGACGGTCCGTCGGCTACGTGTTACAACTAGATGAAGGTCTTTATTGTAATGAAGATATAACATCAAATATAAAGGCTTTTCTCCCATATTTCGCATTTACTTATCGATTCAGTGCTAAGTGAATAATTTTATTTAGTGACAACCCGGCACGGAAGGCGACAAACCCGCAAAGCCGTTGTTTGTGCATATAATTTTCCTCTTCTTAATTTTTATTGTAATGTAAATTTCACCTCCGCCTCCGCCTCCGTCAACCTTCGCGTCCGCAGAGGCGAACCTTTTCTTATGTTCCGCATCCGCATCCGCATCCGCCTCCGCCTCCGCTAAGAAGGCCTCCGTTACAACACTAGCTAATATATTTATTAGATATTGATCGATCATAGACCTAATTAATAAACACGTTTTGGGTCTGTCTGTTGGTACTATCAAATCTTGGAAACATCTAAACCAATACTCATAATCTGTAATAGAAATAGATTAGGTAACTGGAGAGGAATATTCATACTTTCGAAACTTAATTTTCACACAATTTTACACGCAAGCAAAACCGAGGTCGAAGAACGACTAATCAATATTATTGTATATTCAGTTGAATAAACCTTAATAGATATTGATAAAATTCTACTAAACAATTACCAAAATCTTACGAAAAATCTTTTGGTTTAAATTAAGAAGGCACACAGAAAGGCTTACTCAGTTCGTTCAAATTAAGGCTAGCCGTAACTTCTGAAGAATTGTTTTCAACTTTTTCTTGTTCGGTAAATTCAGCAGTTGTCAGACTACCGAGAGCTTTTTTAGTTGTTAAACTGAAAATATCTGAATTATTCTTAGCCTGGTTAGCGTCCCGCTTCTTTTCATATTTTCAAGGATTTTTAGAAAAGTTTCACATAGATCCTGTAGGTTTATTCTTTAACTTTTCCTTAACGATACATTTGAACAGTAATCACGATAAAAATACATAATCTTCAAGACCTTTATCTGTAAGACCTTTGTAAAATTATGTAATTTCAAAGGCATTTATGACTACAAGATAAGAGCTCTTCAGTGGGAATTAGCTAAAAATGCGACGGCGTGTAAAATTGCATCTACTCTGCGAAATTACCCACAATATGCGTTGTTGAAATATTGCAGCTAATAATCAGTATAACACATAATTGGTATTTCTCAAAATAGACGGTTAAACACACTTGTGGGACCTGGAGGCCTACACAGGATATGGAGATGCCCAGAGAAATTTTAAGGGTATTGAAATTATTTGGCATCGTATGATGTATGTGTTTGGGGTGTTTTATTACAAATAGTTCTAAAAGAAGGTTGTACATGAAAGAAATTTAAGAATCTCTGTACTAGATAAATAAATATCTAAAATACTGAGATCGTTTACAAATATAACAGAGTTCCATAGTTTTAATTTTAAAAGTATATAACTTATTATATTTTAGTACCTTGGCCCACAAGCAAATTATTAAAAAAGGTTAGTAACTAATCTACATATAATTAAGTTGTAAAGCATTACCACAACTAATCGAAGCTTTACAATATTAAAAGCTGGGAATTTATTACGTATCTCCAGAATTATGTATCCAGCTGTGTCGTCTAACATGGATAGATACAGAGACGAGTACCTAATTTCAAAAACCTTTCAGACCTTAAATACCTCAATATGTAATTAAGATCTGTATGTAAGTAAGTCTACCCGTGCCCGGCTCAGAATCTAATCCAGGACACAGCATATCTATGAAAGTACATCGTGGTTAAATTACGGTACACAGACCGTCTTTCCCCTTACCTAAGAAAAAACGGTAACAAGTTGCAATTATGTGGCTGCGAATTTGTGAATTTTTGAAATATTCAATTCTTATTGGTATAGAATTATTTATACTGAGACAACTTAATAAGACAATTTTAATACCATTGAATAACAATAAAACCCATCCCAAATTCTGCTTTGTAGATAACACAATTAGCATGACTTGATTCGGTATCCGTTAACACATCATATCTATTTAAGTTCCGACGCAAGGGAGATGTTATGTATAACTTCATCGTGTGTATTTGTGACTCTATGGTATATGTGAGAACTACGATACTTAGGCAGATACATCGTAGGTCTGCCTGAGTATCGTAGCTTGAGAGCTTACATGGGGGACCGATTGGAATGCGATATTTGAAAGCGGGTCAAATCGAAAGTCTTTGTAACTCTGTTTAAAGAAACTTTGATGAGCTGTTTGAAGATTGTCAGCTTTTTTCAATTCAGAAAGGACCGTATAATTAAGTATAATTAGGCTTATCTACTAATCAAAATGTAATTTAATATATTAAACAAATTACACAATCTATACTAGTAATATCTATACTAATTTATAATAATAAAGCAGTAGAGTTTGTTTGTTTGATTGAATGCGCTAATCTCGGGTTTAGCGCGAACCACTGGTTGAAATTGAAAAATTATGTTTGTGTTAAATAGTAAATTTATGGAGGAAAGCTTTAGGTTACATAACACTACGCTTTGACTAATAAGAGTGGAGCAGCTAAAGAAAATGTTGCAAGAATGGGAAAATATTTTTCATTTTGAGAGCTTTCCTTGCGAACGCTGCGTAAACGGTGAAAGTTACGCAAAAATAATGTATTACGAAATTGTTTCCCTTTAAAAGTTCAAAAAATAAGCCCACTACAGCATATGTCTAGCCTTTAAGGTTGACTCACTATAACCTTTTTATGGTATTCAAATTAGTCCTAAAATAATTCATTATTTGCGAAGGTGTTTTAACAAATATGATATTAATCCTAATGACATAGTGGAACCCTAAGAGAATCGCTGACTCGTTACACGTGTATGCTAGTCGGGCCAGAGAGAACTAGGTTGCAGATGCAGCATTGACGTCAATCACGCGGTTTCCTTAGACGTACGAAAGGCCCCCGCGTCATTCTAATCTCAAACTTCGAGTTAGGGTCGCTTACTAAGTTTAATATAAAAAATAAGTAATTAATGTAATTTTTATTTATAAATTAAATTAAATTTAAATCAACTTTGGTCTTTTTTTGGAACCTCCGGCCGCAGCTAACGTAATTTCTTTATCCAAATAAATTATTTATTACAGCCACTTAATTTTAAACAAAAATTCCCTTGATAGCATTTATGTTGACGGGAGCGCTGAGGCGGCCTCCCGCTGACCGACTGTGTCGATAGCTGCGAGCAGTGCTTCCAGATGCACTGTAATTACATTAGACCTACTGTATTTTTACTTTTTTACTGTATACTGTAATGGTAAAAGTACAGCGTAGGAATCTACTGTATTTGCCAACAATGTACTTTGAGCAAATAAAATAATAATAATAACATTGAAGACTTATCCTATGTTCGTACTCAATGTAAAATTGTTATCTAACTCACACTGTCAATTGTGCCTTTGCCATTCCATTAGAAATGGCACAACAATGACCCATGTATCGGCAGTCTAATCTGCTTTCTATCATAATGCTGTTGGTACCGCTCCGCAGTCTGCGCATAAGATAGAGAAGGAATAAAAGTTTTTTATAATTAAATTTCATATATTTACAGTTTATTTCAAAATCGAGGAACTTTTTTGGTCGTCAAATTGCAGAGAATGTAGATGACCTTATTTTTTCAACGTAAATTACCCTTAAATAGTCTTTAAAATGTCATTTACTGTAATTTTGTACAAAATAAGTATTTATAAATAGGAACAGTATTTCCTGCTTATAAATTTTATAATCACAATCTGCAAGCACTGGCTGCGAGGTACCATGCCGCGCGGCTTAGACGGGTGGTCGGCTGCTTGCGGTTGTAATATCTATATATTTTATAACATCTTTCTAGCTAAAATCACATAGTTTTGACAATCCAAAACATACAGAAATTGCGCTTTGCGGTTTTATTTTAATTCTTCAAAATTACAAGAATTTATCAAAACCAACCAACCCACATCGGTTGGTCATATATTCATTTGATCTACATACATTTCCATACACTTTTAAAATACAACTAAACAGTTTTCCGACTTAAAGTTAGTAGTTAGTTAAGTTAATATACCTACCTAACTATAGCCCGGTAAACGAATTTCAGCCTTCCACGCTGGAATTCTGGATGTCAATCCCGAATTTCTAATTTATCGAATTCACTTGCGTACCATTACTCATTAATGAATTATTACGCTCTTTATAATTAATTACCGTTGATGCAAGGAGAAGAAATCGGTGTGTCGAATTGTCACCTTTACTAGATACTAGATCGGCGTAGTAGAGAAACAATACTAAGTTTTTTCTCTTTACGAGGGAAGCCGCTTAAATAAGCTATGCTATAATAAATGGAGAGCATCAATCCACTTTGGAAAAGGTAGAGAGAGTAACGTCAGACCATCTCCCAGTAATAAAAAAATATATATTACTAGATGTGTCACGCGATTTCACCCGCCTTAAAGAAATAATTGTTATAGATTATGAGAGAATAGATATATTTTAATACAATAAAGACTAAATATTACGGGCTTTAAATTTAAAATTTTATTTTATTTCAGTTGTTTTGTACATATACAGACATGTGGTAATATCATATTTATTATAATTATGGAATTGGTTTCACTGCGGAGGCAATGAGAAGTGCTACTGTTTTTTGGTTTGAAGGGGATACTAAAGGAGGCCACCAGGCGTTTCACCGTACAAGGTACTCTTATATGCAAATAATCCGCATGTTACTAAAAAAACCGTAAGTGCAATTTCGGTTGATTTTTTCAAAATGAAATGACTGGAATTATTGTAAAATAAGAAAGATTGTAGCGTTGTTTCCATAATTTCGCACCGGCCCCTTATCTTCAATTTATTTTACGGGGGGGGGNGGGGGGGGGGGGGGGGGGGGCAATAACTGAAAAATGCCGCCCCCGCTCCCTTAAATTTAAATTTACCATACAGTTTGCAAACTTTACCATTTAATTTTTCCGCCCTCCTGCCGCCCGGAGCATAGGCCCCGGCTGGATAGATCCGGCATTGTTTCGCACTGTGAGTCTATAATTATGGTTCAAGTGAATACAATCACGCTACATTGTATTATCAGCAATTACCAGTTTAAACAATATTAATTTGTTGTTACCAGGCTATGATTAGATTATCGCTTGTCTATTAATTAATACGAGTACTAAACTATATTTTTTATAATATACTTGGTTGACCGTTTTTCTATGTCGCATCAAACTGTTTAATTTTTAAGGACTGAAAAAATATATACAATCTATATCTTACGCTAACATTGCCCTTTTTATTAAAATCCATCTATTTTTTTTTACAATTTAAGATTATCATAGTTAGTATCTATTAAATGAATAGCTGCGGATCAGTCTCACTTCACTTCACATATAAAAATAGGTTATTATAATATCACTTTGAAATTTTCAAGGAGGT
Source organism: Cecropterus lyciades (assembly GCA_002930495.1). Lineage (NCBI taxonomy): Eukaryota > Metazoa > Arthropoda > Insecta > Lepidoptera > Hesperiidae > Cecropterus > Cecropterus lyciades. The sequence continues at coordinate 1,935,438 of MOOZ01000092.1, read as the reverse complement.
TGGTATATGTTATTCAGAATTTGATGTGTCATCAAATGTAGAACCGCAGTTGTATGAATAGTTGGATATGAATGTCCATCTTGTTCGTTACTTCGACTTTTTTTTTATAGTAGGGAAGCAGCAAACGTGCATGCAGCCCACCTGATGGTAAGTGGCTACTGCCGCCCATGGACGTCTGTAATCAACCCTAGGTAAGATCAAAGTCTCACCTAAGGTTAGCCGCAGATACGTTGCTACTCCTGAGGTCTAAGACGGAATGCCTCGGAAAAGTATGTCTCCCTTACCACACCCTTCAGACCAGAACACAGCAGCGCATAACACTGTTGTTATTAGGCAGAAATAGGTGTGGCGGTGGTGCTTCCGGAGTCGACCCACAAAGAGTTCTACCACCTTTAAGTATAAATATTTATATAAATATAAGAAAAAAATAATTGGTAATCTGGTCACAAAACGGATGTTGGTACTATTCGACGGCTCTGCGTATTTGAGCTCTAACATAAAACTTACAATCATAATTAGTTAAAGTATAGTATAGGTATAATATAATGAATGAAAAGTAGAACTATTCAATAATATGGCTTTAGATTTTTAATTATAATAGTTTATTACTTTGAAACAGGCAATATTAAACCATTCAAACAGTGTCTTCAAAATGGTAACAACTAACTACTTAAACGAACGAAATAAAAAGTAGCTTTTAATTTATACTTTTTAAGCCACTGCCGACGCTTTCTGCTTTGAGAAATTATCAATATATTTTCAATGTAATTAGTAATCTCTGAGTTGTATCTATTTATGTGGAATAATAAAATCCTGTATATATCATTACGTAATGGAGCCCACCTTCGTGATAACCTTCCGTTTTATGTATGATAAAGGTAAGTAAATCTGGTAGGTTTCTCTACATGAGTAATTTACTTCTCTCTTAGCTACTCTACATGACGAACAAAACGTACATTTTAAACACATCTATTTTGTATTAAAATTATGACACTTTTACTACTACTAATGAAAAATTGGAAAAAAAAATGTACGATTTATCAATTTCAAAATTTGACACCAAATATCCAGCTTCTGGATAAAAGTCTCTTCGCCTTCTGGGATCACCTGTATTAGAAGAGTCTATACCAAGTTTTCTGGATGAACAAATTTCTAATTTTGAAAATATTTCTTTTCGACTAAGC
>MOOZ01000092.1:1918368-1931908 GCA_002930495.1 Cecropterus lyciades | reverse complement strand
GTGCATTTTGAAGAAAAATATCGCTTTTTTATCTAGATGGCGCAAAGTTAGCTTAATAAGTACTAATTTATAAAAAAAACCGAAACCAGTAGTAATTAGTTCTTATTGTGTGAAATTGAAGTAAAAAATCTGATGGTAGGTGATCTCAGTCAATGAAAATTTACAGGCAACCCCAAATAAGATTGAAATTCCTATCTGAAATACTTTTAAAACAGAATATAGTAGTCAGTACATTCAGAACATAGTTCAATCATCCGAAGTGTAAAGAGACCACTACACCAAATTGATCACCGTATTTCATTTATCACCGAAGCACAGTACACACGTTGACTCCGTACCCCATTGGTCAACTCACCACAGTCGTTGCGAGAATTAAATTCTAGTTCCAAAAACTGGTTCAAGTTACAGAAAGAAGCGGATAATTACCGCTGTAATGTACAAATCACACCACACAGAAACAAATTAATCACCATCGCTTTGCAAACCAGAACCGGTGCGGTTTACAACTTTGACGTGGTTTGCTAAATAGTGGAGCGGAGGCATCTATTGTTACCGTTCAGCATTTATTTAATATTGAAAGTATTATTGATACTTACACAATGACTGAATAGATTTTAATAGAGTTAATGGATTTTTTACACAAACCTTAATATTTTACACGTTACAAAACTTTATCACTTCGGAATATATTGCGACTTTTGTACGGATCCTATAATTTTGTGTAGTTACGATTCTAAATCAAAAGGCAGTTAGCACCTTGGCTGCAACTTGTAACATCCAAGTCCTTAGTATAGATCGACTCAAAGCTCGATTTACTAGAATTTACTGAGCTTGGCACATACTTCATCGCATAGTTCTTATGGAGAAGTGCGGAGGAAGATTTTTGGCATAGCATGCTAAAGGGCCATAAAGTATCCAACAGGGTTTAATTACTGCTATCGAATGAAATATTGAAAAACTGGAACAAACATCAACACCAAAGTACGCATTAAATTAAGCAATTAGCAGTCTTCCATTCAATCTAATGCCCGAACTTATGAACAAGCCGAAATTCACAATCCCATAATAAAATATAGTAAAGGAAATCCGTGGTAGCTTCTCTACATTCAAATATACTCTTTTGAAGATAATAGATAGAGAGATATGTATTTTACTGTGATAGAATCCTTTGTGGTTTGGCTCTGAATTCCCACACCTTTTCTGCTTGATAACAGCGGTGATAAGCGCTACTTTTGTTCTGGTTGGTAGAATGTGGTACAGACATACTTATCCGAAGCGTTCCATCTTAGCCCAAGGAGCAACAAGCTAGCTCAAGGACTAGCAAGAGTAGTGGCCAACCTCAGGTAAGTCTGATATTATCTGGAGTTGATTGCAGATATCCATGGGCAGCAATGACAACTTACTATCAGATAGACGCACGTTCATTTTTATCGATCGACATATAGAAAAAAGGAATCCAATATAATTTAATGTATAATTATGTAATCGATACACAATTTACTTTTAGTAAAGTTATATAAAGCTACCTTCCCTACCTACTGTTTGACCATCAAATGTACTGCACACTTGATTGGTGATTTTACGTCCAAAAAATATAAAGGTCGAAATAGTGCCAAAGCTTTTCAGGCAAAGCGACATCGCGATGGGCTGCAACCATGTGGGGATTCCGGGCAAGGCTTTTGTTATGTAAATCACGGGCTTTACTACTGAGACGTTCATATTCAGCCTATCTTTATTATGTACAATATAGTGCGTATCGCCATTTTTTAATAAATAAATAGTACATGTTAGTAGTAGTAGTAGTTAGTTTAGTAGCCCTTTGAAATTACCACAAAATATGTGTTGTGATAGATATTCTAAAACAAAAAAAAATCCTTGGAAGTCGCCAAAACATTTCCAATGGGCGTTACAGTTTTAATTCAGGGGTAACAAAGCATCTGTAGCAGGGAGGACTCTCATCCTATCTGGAATCTATTACTATTACTATGGCAGTATATTCTCAGGACATGGTCTGCATAATGTTGGACAGTGTCCCAGTGAGACGATGTACAGTCTTATGGTCTGCTTTATTCACAAGTGGCTTAGCAAAGTTGTTAGAATTGTTTTGCTCTCGGATAGTTTACGTAACTTGCAAGCGAACATTAAACTACATATATAAATATTTGGGAAGAAGAGTCGTAGTACCATATAAAATCTTGATCTATGATATCAAAATTAATTCAATGTAGAGAGGTTTAGATACCTTTAAATTAATTTCAAATAAAACCAGCTGACATGAACAATAACGGTATTTGCATTTCAAAAATAACAATACTAACATTATTTTAAGGGAATTGCCAAATAACCAAAATTGCAAACAACACAATTGCAAACAGAATAAAAAACGAACATTTATACGAATGCAATAGCCAATTGAATAGTGATATTTTAAAACAATTTTGAGTAAACGCGAAAATATTATTGCATAGGATTTAGAGTAAACGTACCACATACTGATATCCATTATCCAATTTTCTATATTTCTATTAAGCTTTCACTAACATTTTACTGAACGATCGTATCTCAACAATAAAAATGTATAACCTTAAGTTAATAGCGGTATACGGTTTAAAAAGTTAGTTAAATAATCGTGTGTAAGTTGTGTTAGTACAGTTTGATATCTGTAGGCGGAACCAATAACCTAAAATCAGACGTGCTGGATATTTATATGCGGCATCTATCACGTAAAATCATTAAACGTGGCATTTCTCTTCGTGGTTGATTCGGAGGCCTTACTGCCACACGTATTTCTATCTCATGACAGCTGTTTTAAGTGTTGCTTTCTTCCGGTTTGCAGGACGTGGCTTGGAGGAAATAAATGTGATAAACTTTTTTTTAGAGAACTCTCTGGAGTGTATGATTCCTCGCATTGTTTTCTTTACGGTAGAGTAGTTACATTAATTTTCTATTACGCATATCATTTTAGAAAAAATCAGTGATGCGTTGGATTCTACCCTCGGACCCTAGAATGACGGGCGGAGTCTTAACCATTGGGCTGTTACTGCTTTTTAGTCATTAGGCTATCACGTTAGCCACTAACAATTAGGTACTATTTGCTTCTTTACTACTTGAATAATAATAGAAAGGATGGGCATGAGTTTACAACATTTATTAATGAATCCATATACATAGAACAAAAACACTGAGAGATAAAACCTAACTTACTTAAGTCAAACTTTTAGGTACAAAAACATGTATGACTTTGTCGTAAGGACCCAAGGAGGTCAAACAAAAACTAAAGTTTTATAAGAAAGTAAAGAGATGTTCTGAAAGTAAATTTAAATAATAGTGAAGAAGGATAAATATAAAACGTGTTTACGCATTTACCTAAAGTTTGATTTCACTTTGATGTAGTCACCTACTTACAGTTAATGGCGTATGTGTCTCTGTGTGTGAAGTTACCTTAGAATATAAAGGCAGAAGATGCAAGGTGATTTAAAATCCAAGAAGTTAATCAATAGCTTAGAAGAGGCACGTAGAATTTGTGAATGCTAAAGTTGTCCGTAAGTTTTTTATAAACGTACTAGAATAAAGACTTCACATTTATAACGGTCTAACAATAAATTTAATTGTTTACAAAGTACATAAAATTGCTTTACTTAAAATTTTGTAACGGTAATTGACTGGCACGAGAGTTGAAGAAGGTAGTTGCTGAAATGGAGGGAATTTTAGAGAGAAGGGAAGAAGAATGATCATAAATGATCTATAAAGGTGAAAAGTGCATTTCACCTCGAAAATTTGGATGTTCTATATCTAATGTCACTTAAAATTGATTATCTCTACAAATATTATAAATGTGAATGTGAGTTTGTTTGTTACGCTTTCACGCCAAAATTAACCGATTATCATGAAACTTTGTACACATATTTTTAGAGGTATTAGAAAAAATATATGATACTTTTTATTTAAAAAATGGCAAACATGATTGTTTGTCATAAAAATTAAAAACGCGAGCGAAGCCGCGGATAAAAGCTAGTATAAAATACTTTGAAATACATTACTGCGCTTGTACCTTTTCAAAATATATATATTAATAAGTGTAATAATAAAACGTAGACAACATATCATGAGTAATAATAAAACAAATATATACTTGGTCGTGTCAGAGTGGCATATGCAGCGCTAAGCGAATAACTCGAGGACCATGAAAAGTTTGCCCAGTGGCGTAGCGTGGGTTTGCGCCGCCCGGGGCTGAACTAGAATTCACCACCCAGCCATTTTGAAATTTTAGTTGGCTAATGAAAAGGTCGCCAAAACTGATTATTCTGCCGCCCGGGAGCACAACTTGAGTTTCGATTTTTTTTCTACAAAATATACCGGTTATATATTGCGAAAAAAGAAATTTTGCCGCCCCTCATAATGTGCCGCCCGGGGAGCACCACCCCCTGTGCCCCACCCCCTCCCCCTACGCTACGCCACTGAGTTTGCCTCGAGCGGTTTTAAGTTGAAGCTACAAACAGCACAGTTGAGCGTTAAAAAGAAAGGTATGGAATCAGTTCATATAAGGTTACGATTAACTGAAACTTACTCAGGGGTGACGCTTGCAACGTCAAGCGAATGTTTCGTAGCTTTTGTGTAAAACTTAAAGCGTAAATTTCGTAGTCCTCAGGTTAGATAAAAGTATAATGATTAGTAGTTAAGTAAATATTAAAATGAAAGTAACAGTAGATGTGCTTACTATTTTGTTTCGAGTTATAAACTACAGCACAAAAAGAAAAACACAAATCTTATTTTGCACTTGAACAGTGTTGAGGACTAAAGGTTGTGAGATAGCCTCTTTTTATTTTTTAGACAGTTTAGGGTGATCCGACGTAGCCGTGTTCTTTCTGCGGCCTCCAGCGGCCTTACATGTATTTTCAGTAAGCCTGACGAAGGTTTTACGTGTCGTGTCAAAAGCGCTTATAACATCCAAAGAGTGATTTAATTAGGCCAACATGAAAAATATTTTTTCTTCGATAATTAACTGTACAGAGATCAAGATGTATTGTAGACACAACTACATTTATTAATTGCAAATATTCGATAAGTTACATGTTCCATTTCATTATAAGGATATGTCCCAAGAAATGCATTTGGCTATTTTTTCTTGTATGTCCGAATAAAAGGATAGACATTTCCAACAACTCACAATCGCATTTATTCTCTATGACACACGAGAATCCTTGCCGATAACGTAACGCGACAAACTTGCTCAAAACTAAAATTAACTCTATCGTGACCATAGAAATCAAGTAAAGTTTAGTTGGATCATAGAATGTACAATAACATGACCGAGCACCGATTGGCACTTATCTACCAATGTATAGTAATCAATGTATAATATATAACATCTTCAATTGTATTCAAGTTTCTAACTTTTAATGGCTTCGAAGGACTTTTTAGCTTTTCAAAGAGTTACTGTGGGAACGATGTTTACCTAATTAAATCATTAGAGATACACATACTCACTAATTCTACTGGAGAAATCTGCAGTTTTTTCTTTTCATTCTGAGAAATGATGGCCAGCCTCAACAAACTGCGGATTTAAAGTTTCATTCCGTTTTATATAACTTACCTCACTCCTTGACTGTCGGATCTATAAATAATAAACAAGTATTGGGTATTATAACCAACAATCAAAAACAGAATTGAAGGAAAAGTTGAAACAAACCGTTCCAATTTATTTTCATGTCTTCTAGCCGTTATTTCCGCCGAAAGGCAATCTTAAAGGACCTCGTAAAAACTAGGTATTCGGTATTAAAAAAAATCCCACGTCCGATCCGACTCGACGCTGACAGCGGAATTGCAGAACTCCTAAAGAATTGCCGATTTTCTCTCCTCAGGTAAACAGGGCATGTAGAGAATTCTTCAAAAAATATATAATAGGTACTTTTAAGATGCTCCCAGCCTTCTATTATGAAATGCTTTATGTAATCAAAATTTTAAATATGCTTTTTTAAAAAATGTTCTTGAAATATTCAGTCAAATTCATAGGTTATACGTAATCAAATACATAATAAATCAAACCATAGGTACCTAATAATTCTGCTATCTTTTTAATTTTGCAGATTTAAAAATAAGATTCCGGGAACCATCATTCCTCTGTTTGTTTTCATTATCATCCATTATTTCCCTTAGCTTCATGTTTATTATTATCGTAAATATATAAAATAAAATTAACCTTAACTACGCTTATTCATTTCAAATAAAGGAAAATTTCAAATTATAGCCATTTATGTTTGTAAAGTAAAAGCTTGGCATTTGGAAGGCGTCCCTATACTTATTCTGTTGTATTCCCAACTAAGTAACTACGGCAAAGTTGAAGACAAGACATGCGGGTAGGTACGTACCTATATACCTTTTTTTTGTTCTCGAGGGGGAAACTTTCAAGAGGTAACCGACGCCGTAGGAGCGACGTCGGGTTATGTGGGTTTCTTACCGCACTTAAACCTCCTAGGTGGCCGTCGTTGTCGCTACGAGGAGGAATTCGGGATCTCATAAGAAACGCGACCGGAGTCCTCTGAGTGCGTTGCTCCATCAGTCTCACCCAGGAGAGCGGATGGGCCCACTGCACCATCCGATTTTCACGACGATATGCGACCACACATACCTCGGCCTTCCCGAGGTCGCTTGGCTGGACGGTTCGAGCTCCCACTCTCGCCGCCCGCAACGCCGGAAGCCAACTTTTATTCGGCTCTTATGATAGTTCGGGGAGTCTATTATGATCCCGGAACTAGAAGGAGAGGTACGTAAATACCTAGTTACTGGAGATTTTATTGATATTCATAATTTATGGCATTTAAGAAAATCCTGTCACATCCGATATTCGTATTAGCATATTTGCTACCCAAATGTTGATGAAAATTTATATTTGTCTTGGCTTCCCGGAGAAAATATGCATAAGTATTACTTTGCAGTATAACTTGAATGAACTTTGTGATAGAAATCCCTAAATATGTTTCAACTCTCAAACTTTATTTAGGCAAAATTACCTATGTGACTGAAGATGATTTGAGTTAACAGTTGAAACATTGTAAAGAAATGTTGTCATCATAATACTATACTACATACTTTGTGATTTACATTAGGGAATGCGTTACCCTATAATACATACCCCAGAATCGCAATAAGAGCGAAATAAACGCACACAAAAAATACTACATATTTCTTTCATTTTCCAATTTTTATTAATAAGTACATCAAAGCTCCTTCCAAAGATAAATTTCTTATTTCCGTAGTTTTTATATTTAATGTTATAAATACTGTGTTCGGTATGTATTGAAAAACAGAAGTTTGCGCAGTCGTATAGATCATTCGATACGACTGCGCAAACTTCTGTTTTATTTTATTCTGTTTTTCTTATTAAAAATGTACGTAATTAAACGCTTTGATCTTATCCATATGAAAACAAAAAATGGACTAGACAAAGGAGAAGTTATCTTAAGAGGGATTAGAGGACTCAAATAAATTACGCCAATATTTACGAAGAACTACGATTTATTTGGGCTTTTTAGTAATATTATTTGTTGTTTTCACAAAGCAGCCATACCTAAATACTAGGTCAGATAGGTAAGTTAGCTAGGTAGATTAGATCATTATACTAAAACACCAATTAAGAAATAAAAGCGAAACGACTCCCGGTAGATTTGTAAAAAAAAATGTAACGTAAAATAATTTATAATCTAGACACGGTCCCGTGGTACGAATCTAAAACTGTAAGTGAAAATGGGTTGTAAGCATATATAAGAAATACGGTAAGGCTCTAAGTCATGTATCTTTTCACCTCGCAAATTTTAATGATTCACATAATTGACAATAGCTTCCACGGCAATAATTTTCATACTGACGTTATGTAGAGCTTTTATTTAAACCTCGTGCATATCGTTAAAAAACTGAGATGTTATAGATTAATAAAAATGTACCTATCGATCACGACGAGACCCGGTAGGTCCACAAAAAAGAAAAAGCACGTATTCATGTAATATTGTTTCTGTCTGCGATTTTCTAAGGTCATAATATATTACTTATGACCTCAATATAAAGTTGAAAGGTATTCGTTTGCATTTGACGATGCGCAACGGTAGCCATTTATTCCTAAAAACATGACAATGTACACTTGGTCGGATTGTGACTATGGATACGGTACCATAAACATTGTGTGGGCTTACACTAATAGTGTTCTTTTTCACATAAATACCTAGATTTATAGGTTGTTGTAGGCAAGCATTAATATTACTAACAGAAGGCTCCCTTTGATAAACATTTGTATTGTAGGTAGTCAGTCACAAACTATATAGATTCGATATTTGTGATTTCAGGCACAAAACAACTCGTTTCGCATGATACTTACTATAACTATCCATACTAGAGAACCTGGTTCAATTATCGGGCAAGACGGAAATCTAAATCAGGTACGAATTTGGTTACCTATACTTTTTGTGTTCATGACTTAAGGGGAATATCTTAGTTTACAGGAGTGGCAATGCCGAGGCTGTTCTGTTCTGTTCTATAATATAAGACGCTAGTCACGGATGCCCATGAGTGGTAGTACCTATTTGTTATTAATTGGACTGGAAGCTAGTATGATACTTCAATCTCATAAAAAAAAACTCCGCCAGCGAATCTACTGTATTTGAATGTTCACGCTACAGTTACAACAGACAGTAGTTTTTACAACAGACGATACTTTCCCATTTGATTTTTTTCGATGTAGTTTATTGTTGCCACCTTTTTATTCATATACCTTTTTATATGGTTTAGGTCAATCTTAATCTTTTAGAATTCTTATCTTTTTTTAAAAATAAATACTTGGTTTATACGAGTTGCAGAAATGCCGAACGTACGTATAAGCCCGATGGTAAGTGCTTGGCAAATTCATGCCGTCCACTACTACTAGAACATAAAACAAGGTTAAAATACGTATTTCCTTTATTCCCCTACGAAATGGGAGTGCCTACTTACCCTGTGGGGCAGTAGCGGTAAAATCTCAGACATCCTGTTTTATGCTTCTTTTAAGTCCAACCCCAAGACTTGAATAAAGGCAATTAGAAGCATTTATCAAATAGCCGGAGCCATTCGGAGATTTAATTAAATTTTAATATTAAACCTTAGCTGCTTGTGGCTTGGCACAAACGAAATTCTACGACTTTCAATTAAACTTGGGTACGTCTTCGTTTTTTAAGCCGTAAATAGGTGTATAATAGCTGCTAAGTTTCTCTCTCAATGATAAGAAATCAACGTCTTCATACTGTAAAATCATATCAGAATAATTTATTCAAAGTAGATCAACTAGATTTACAGAATCCTTTTTGAACGTAAACAAACTACCTCCAATTTTGCAATGGAAAAGAAGGCACTGTTATGTCATTACCTTCTTATGTGAATAACGACAAAATAGGTAAGCAGGTATTTATATGAAAATTAAATCTAAATTATGCATGTTAAAGAACAAGCGGTAACTGATGTTAGAAAAGTAAATCATTACCATTTTGAAACGCTGTATACCATAGTCTCACGGAATTTTGCTTAAAATATTTTTATAACCTGAAATATTTCTCGCAGCTTTTTTATTTTGGTGACCGAGCCAATTTGAATAAAAACGGTATTCAAATAAATAAATGCGTTAACATCTCAATATCCCGACTGTATTTTATTTATCATTAAAAAACACCTAGATACAGCTTTATTACGTTTTTGATTACAAAATCAATGTAACCATAGATATGTACCTAGAACTTAATTAAGTAAGAGAGGCGGGGATATAGTGAGGTAGCGGGAAATAGCAGAATTTACCTCAAGCAGACAGAAGATAAGACCATGCAAAGTCTAATGGATCACTTTGATTGGTTGTCAATCTGCACGCGACCTTCACAAGCAATGCCACCCGTTTATGTTCAAAAAACAAGTCTCATAAGCAGTATTTTCGTTAAAAAAATACACGTAAAGTTATATAGCAATTTTTCCTCAAATCTAATTATATGTTGTGGTGGTTAATAACTCGTTTTATAGCAGTGTCCTTCTAGTCTTCTTAATTAAAATAATGAAAAACGTAAGATACTGTCAATTTATGTTTTATTTTTAAATATCGCAGTGTATCGTTTGAGAGATGCTCGACTTTGCCTATTATTAAATAGAGGTTATATAGGTATAGACTTCACAAAGAGGTTACCAGTTTAGTTCTGTAGGTATATGTATATAAGACTAATTTTTTAAAATGTTATTTCTACGTATAGTTATATAGTGGCAAATTTACCAAAAGACTGCAGTCTAGGCCGGAGGATTTTAGGGGCGGAAAATATAATGCTATCTTGTCTTAGAATAAGCTCATTGGCAAAGAGTGCGCGGGTCAGAGGGCTCCATTACCTTCGGGTGGCACGTCTTAGGGACGGCAGTTTTTTTCTTTTTTGATGTAAATTCCCAAATGGGTGTAAAAATGAACAAATTTGTTTTTATAATTTGTTTTAACTAAAAATAGAAACTGACCTCTATGCCATAAAAAGTAAAAAATAATTTAAGGACGAAACTTTCTATAGATTTTTAACGAGATACTAGAAACCATAGTAATAATAGGTATACACCTAAAAATCACTAAGACAACATTTTCTCAAGCAAGACTGACTAAATTTCATAAATATTATTGATATATTATACTTAATTTTATCGCCCTGAATGTTTTTATCTCATTTATATTTTTATTACGTTAGTATGGATGTATGGATTATGGATTCTAGCATCTCGTTAAAAATCTATAAAAAGTATATTCCTTTCTTTCGTAGTTCACCCAGTAGTTCTATGCGCTTTTTCGTAGGGTCATTATTTTATATGTAGGTACTTATTTTTTATTAAATTTGTTATTATATATAAGAATAAATTATTATTACTTTGACTATAATAACTGGCATAAATAATTTGGCACTCGTACTATACTTTAATAGCCGATTTAATTTTTTTTTTAGATTTTTTTATTTTTATTATTTCGTTCAAGTCATAACTAATTATTGAAATTTGAGAATATGATAAAATTTATAATGATATTTTTCGTTTGCAGGGCAAGTCGTACTTAATATAAAAAGTTATATCGTTCATTCGGTTACGACCAGTCAAGATGACTTTCTCTCAATAGGTACCTTTTTGAGTATTCTATATTAAAAAAATTAAAATAATTATTTTGCAACCGAAAACTTTACAGCTCACCACCAATTAGACAAAATTGAAATCTGGAAGTCTATAAAACTATAGACAAATAGAATATATTTTACTCATATTTTAGTACGTGCCCTATAACTTAGAGAAAAGTTTGATTTAAACACAAAGTTTCTATCTCTCCGGCAAACTAAAGAAAACTCCCTTTAGGACCTAACTAGGTACCTACTTTAGTTACCGTTGTCGTTAGCAACATGGAGTTATTGATTTTATAAGTACGTTCTTACTTTATGATCTTAGAGAAATAAAATTAAATGTAGTTGAAAACAAAATGGAAAAGTTGGTAAAACATTTGAACGTACTCGTATACACTGTAACTAAGTACTTGTATTAAATATGTGATAATTAAGTAAAACTTCGTTTGAAGGAATTAACCCAACGTCGGCGGCGTTGGGTAAATTCCCGGTAATTCCCGTCAAGGTCAGAAAGTCTTGGAAAAATTAAAATTTTATTGCCCCCGTAAATGGTCACGAATAATAGTAAGTCCAAAATTAAGTACTCAAAGGAGGCGATACCTTTAGATTGAAATCAGTCAATTTTATTGATTTTTTTTTTCAAGGTGATAAAATAATTTGATCATTATTCATTTTCACATCTTTTTGATACATTATGAAAGTGTTAATAAACGTGTCATTTTTTTTTTTGTTTCATAATATGCCGGCTTTGCTTGTTTTTAGAATATTTCTTTAAGCTGCTTGCTGGGCATCAAAAACTGCGGCAGTATTTTTTTTTCTATTTATCTGAAACCAGCTTGCCATCTGCAATCCTGCCGAATTGAGGAAATTTAAGAATTCTTGTGGATAGTACACTGTATCTTCGACATTACACACGCTGCCAATAGATTTGTAACTTTTAAAATCACCGGGTACTTTTTCCTTAATAATTTTGTTTATCTCATTTACTGAGTCATTTCTCGGTGATACTATAGCTCTCGAACAAAGCCAGGCCTACGCTACGGATGCTTTGCGTGGGGCCACACTGGTCATTGCACGGCGGCGGTGTTTATTTTTCTAAATTCCTAATATCTTCTTAGTTTGGCAATTTGTTTCTTTTTACATTTATGTTACATTTTTTATGCATTTAATTGTTAAAATAATTAGTTAATATTTTGTTACTTTCAAATTAATAATAAATATCAGGATGAAAAAATGGTATTCAAGGACAATGTAGCATTCTAATGGCGAAAGAATTTTTAAAATCGGTTCAACAGTTTTGAGTTTATTCATTACAAACATAAAAAAAATCTAAAAATACAATCCTCTGTATAATATTATGATAGATCAACAAGTTTTTTTTTTATTTCTATCGCTGATATCCTTCACTTTTCTGTAAAAGGGAAGGATAAACCTATAAAATAATGAAAAATATCTATCGGCTATTTAATCAAGGGTCCAGATATTTGCCTGTTTTTCAACAGGCAAATATCTGAACAAAAACTTAAGTATAACCTGCCGATAGCACTATAAAGAGACACCTCTGAAAATTTCAGCCTAATCGGTCAATAACTTATTGAGTTACAGCACGAGCAGTTTTTGGAAATATAGTTTTCGAGATAATCGCGTTCAAAGTTTCGATACGGTATAAGTTAAAGTGACTTATCGATTAATCGGCGATTCCGGATCCATATAATAAACCTTCTCTAAATTGCTGATAATCTTGGAGCTGCTGCTGTTTTCGAGGCTACTGTACGAGCTGCTTTTGTTTCGGAAAGACTCATGCGGTTCTATTTCACTATTCGTGTTTCATCGGTATTTTCGGCGAAAAATTTACTATAGGTTTCAACAATACCCAGCTCGTTCATATGTTAGAAATTGAGGTGTAGCCTTTATTAGGTATACCAGCACCAATGAAAGCTGAAAATCAATATCAACAATTTTTAGCCCAGAATTGAGGTGCTTCTGACATATTCGCCAAAAAAGCTTTCCAGTAAATTATCTGTGATTTAGATTCTGTTCTGGATCTGGGTGTTTGTGTATTTGTCTTTGTGTGTCCATGGTACTCACGACAGGAGAAAATCATAGTGTGGGGCTATGAGTGTAGAAATCGTTTGTTTAATAATTATCACCTACGTAATTTGAATATTATTAGACTACCTTATTAGTGACGGTATGCAGACTCGGACATTTTTCACAATACCTCCATTTATAATCAACTTTTACCCGCGTAAAAAAATGCCTAATAACGTAAATGATTTGGTGAATTGACTTTCTATATGGGTGGAGTGCCTCCCCCCCTCCCCCTATTAGAAGGTTTCTTAAAACGATGCCCATAAATAAGTCGAAACTCGACATGAAAGGACCTGAAAGGTCCTGCTATTTCA
>MOOZ01000092.1:1890111-1909075 GCA_002930495.1 Cecropterus lyciades | reverse complement strand
GGGGCTCGCCGTTGGCGAAGGGCGGCGGCGGCGGACGGTAGGCGGGCGGCGGCGTGGGGTACGCGTAGGGCCGCGCGTAGGGCAGGAAGGGCAGGGGCGGAGGGGCGGTGGGGGCGGCGCGGCGGGCGGCGGGCGCGGGCGTGCCCGGCGGCGACGACGCCGCGCTCGACCCGCTGTCCGACGAGGACCGCGTGGGCGGGCAGTACGCGCCCGCTCTTCTCCGCACGCCATTCAGTTTCTCTAGTGATCGATATTGCTGGTGAACGGCGTTTAATTCACGTAGCCGCTCTTCACCGATGTTATGTCGAATCTGTAAATGCGAAACAATCGGCTCGAAAATATACTACTAGACATAAAATGATACTTTACATCTCAAAACAATCAAAAATAGATCACTTCAGAAATGACAGTGTATTTATTTTACAAAAATCATAAAATATAATCTTATAATTACAACCCTGTTGCTGGTTGTAATTATAAGTTTTTTTTTTAATATATAACATGCAGTAATATACGAATATTATTGACTACACTAAACACTACTTATCGTTCAAACATTTTCTGAAGGTTAACTGCTCTGTTAAAGAATAATTACATACTTCATATGAAACATATTTTTGGAGTAATATTTACTTTTAGATTGTTGGAGTGATATGTTGTTCTGAGTCATATGTTATTTTTAATTAATAAAAAAACATTTTGTGTGAATCGCGCCAAAGAGATATAACTTCTTACATGGTTCGTAAGTATACAGTATAACTATACACTTTTTAGGGTTCCATAGCCAAATGGCAAAAATCGGAACCCTTATAGATTCGTCATGTCTGTCTGTCTGTCCCTCTGTTTGTATGTCACAGCCACTTTATTCGGAACCTTTTAAGACTACAGAGTTGAGACTTGGTAGGTAAGTGTATTCTGTAAACCGCTTTCCGAATTATGTACAAAAATAAAAAAAAATAAAAATTAAGGGGCTCCCCAGACATGGAACGGAAACTCAAAAAAAATCATCTTACTGACACATGGGGGATGTATATAGAAAGGTTTTCAAAAATGACATTGAGGTTTCTAAAACTTATAGTCGATTGTTTGAGAGATAAAAGATAGCAGTAAAATATGTGTCCCCCCCCTCTAACTTTTAAACTAAGCAAGTGAAAAATCTGGATAAAACATAATATGTTGTAGATGTCAAGGAAAACTTTCAACGAAAATTGGTTCGAACAAGATACGGTTGACAGTTTATGAGATATAGAACTTTTTGAATAACCGATACATAACTTTGTAATTCATACAAACACTATGAAAAACAAACTTATGTTGGTAGTTGGAAAACTGTTGAACTTTATTTATTATCATTACATTATTATTATTTAAAACAGAGCTATATTTTCTCTTCAAGATTTGATAGTTTTTTTTTTTATATAGCGTTTCTACGAAACCCTCGCGCGAGTGCGCGAGTCCGACTCGCACTTGGCCGGTTTTATTGATATTGACAAGAACAGAATTTAGTACCTCTGCTACGGTAAGGTTTTCGAAGTTTGCAGCGAGGTGTGGCAGCGGTGGGTCGGAGGCGGGCGGCGGCGTGCGCTCGCGCGACACGCGACGACGGGTGCGCGGGGATGCGGCGCGACTGTCGCCCGGCGACGACACCAGCGGCGACACCGCACCCGCACTGCTTGTCTGATAGTTTATCACCTGCAATATTGTTCCCGAAAAGGTTTTTTTATAAGCATGAAGTAGTGAACGAACATGCAGTACACGTGATGTTAGTGACCACTGTTGCCCATGAACACTTTAAGCAATTTCATATATAATCAATATAGACTCTATCTGACGTCGAACACATATTCATTGCTACTACCGAGATTTTAGATGGCCACCAGATATAAAAATAAAATATAGTAGAGGTGCCACCAGACATATTTTTACTGTGGTACAGCACATTTTAGTGGAAGGGAGTGGATGCCAGTCAACTTACACATCCAGCTATCATATTTGTCTTCAGCAATTGTAATTGTCTGCAGCATTGTACAGCAGTAATAAATTGTCTACACGCTTACTTGTTGCTTTATTGTAATTAATAAAACAAAAATTGTGCTTTGACTCCTGGCTTTGTGAATGATAAAAAAATTGTTACCCATGAAGACCCATAGAATTAATAAGGCAGACACAAAATCAATGTACTGAGTACTAACTTACACAAGCAATGCCTATATGATTGACTTTAATATTCTTGTTGTAATTCGTTGTTATTTCAAATTACTAAACCTCAGAGGCTATTTATGGCATATAAAATGCTCACCTGTTGTTCTTTGTATTAAATACATAAAAATATCAATGTCTAAAAATCTTGATTCTATCATAAATAAATAAACAAACATGTACAGAAATAATAAATCATGTCTTATCACTAAATTACGCATTTGATAATTACACAATAACTTGATAAAAAAAATGTATTCTATCATGTACCTAGTTTGTAAATAACAGAAATTATTTTGCACCTCTATTGGTTGATTGAGTGGTGAGACGAGGATGTTGGTAGGCCATGCGTGTTGTCCAATGTATTCTCCTATGTTATACTGTGGTATAGGCAAGCCGGGGGGAGGGTGAGGCACTTCTAAAATCGGCAACACTGGTGGTGAACTTAGCTCTGTAACTGTTTCTGTGTTTGGAGGCTGGAACACAAAAAAAATACTGATGTTTATGTTGAATCCTGAGTTAAGTTTTAATTAAATTAATATATGCTAATGTTTAACTTATTTAATCTATTTAATTAACATATATTTAGTTTCATATCCATGATAGCCGATGGAATACTTTTCATATTCAAACTATCAAATATAATATTTGCATTAACCATTTTTCTCTACAATTTAATGGTTTACATAAACATAACATATTTTTCATTTTAATTATTAGTTGTAATAACAATCATTATTAAAAAAGTAAAGAAAGTTATGATTATTTCTTCACATCCTGCATTATTTTATATACATTATATTTCGAAAATACATACTGCAATATTGTACACTGAAAAATACCTTTACAATGTATTACAAAATGTGGTTTCTATTCATAAAATAAAAAAAATATTGTCTTATTTTTTTTTTTTATTAAAGCAAAAATTAACTAAGTACTAAGAACTTTATATCAAGAAATAGATTGTTTAAAACTAATATCATATGAAATAAAATATTCTTTAATGAGAAGTACTGTCAGCTTGCAATATAACACATCTCAGTTGATCTTTGAACCATATGATAACTTTAATACATCATACTTCTATATTATTTTATGGTTTTAAACTTACCATGGATAAGAAAATAATCAAAGAAATTATTACAACAAAAATTGGACAGTCTATTAAGAACTGATTTCAGAAATGGTAAAAATCTTGGTGTTAAGATTGCTTTATTGTCAGTTACGATAGAAGACGAAGACCTAACCTCCTTTATTTGGAAAGACAGTTAAAAATAGATTTTATAAATCATAAATAAATAATGCTGGCAACAATGACACCAATTCTACAGTCTTTTACATTAATATTTTATAAGTGTATTACAATGTTTAGTCACTTGCTATATACAAACCTGTTCTGAAAAAAAAACTTTTTTACATAAGAGAAATATAATCCCCACATGATACAAACTTTAGCTTATAAAATTTAGGATTTTTTTGTATTAGTGAGCATAAGCCACACTGATAATAATGTAATTATCGCCATATTTTACCGTAGTTATTAATGTCATGCAACATTTATTAATGACCAGGCATCCTATAGGAAACTCAACTTAATAACCTAGATTGACCTGCTGAAAGTCTAGATTCAAATTTAGCACCAATTTCTATTTTATCCAACATCATGAGTAAATCAATTGAAATAATTAATTAAGCACATACTTTACTGGTTAAAGAAGCTTGCATATCTTATTAGATATGTAAGTACAACTTAGAGCACTCTTGTTCTCAAAGTCATATAATTGGTATTTGACATTTCGATAAGATATACATTAATATGTAATTGCTAAATTATTACCCGATGAAGCTAAAACAGTAGCACACACCTCTATATTAAATAGTTACTCAATATGAATATGTTCATTTAAAATGAGGATAGAACATGACTATCAGTCAGACATTAAAGGTAAAAGTCAAAACAAAAAAATATGCGAATAAACAAGTGTTGCATAAATTATCAGCATGACTTTTTATTATGATGATTCAACATACAAATGTTCAAAAATAGATTAACTGATAATATTACATATTTTATTGTAATGATAGATAAATTAGTGATCATGTTTATATTATGCATTATCTTGTAACCATAATATTCTCTGACATAACATAAAGGATGCAAATGTTATGCAAAATAATATAAGATTATTTCTTTGCACAAAAAGACTGGATATTATGATTTTACATAAATGAACACAAAATACATTACTCAACTTACGTTCAATGAATTTAGTATTTATAATCCATGAAATTTCATTATTCCAAAAAACTTGAACCACAACATTGAGCATAATATTAAGTGAAATGAAATGAAGAAATCCTATAATAAGCAAATATTCTCTACACAAACAAATGCACATACATGTTAGCATTCATTTAGTAAAATTGTTAATCATGAAATGAGTGATGAGCACGACACTGACCTGTACCCCCGCTGTCTTTACGAACACGATACCAGGTGGTGGTCCCAAGCTTGGCAAATTAGGCGGTGGAACTGACAAATTGGGGGTGATACTAGACTGAGTATGACATCCACTCACTGGCGCTAAGTTCATATGCTCTTGCTGTTCTTGGTACTGAATCCTCTGGTCTTCTATTTTTAATTTCTCTAATATTTCACCGAAATGAGACTTCTGATCGAACGTGAAGGCTGGGTGGTGCAAGGCCATCGTGTACAATAACAGAATCTCCTCTAGGAGGTCGCCATACAAACCCTTGAGTAACCCACTCTGCTCCAAACTGACCATAGCATTGTAAAGTGTGGTGGCACAAGCGAAATTACATGAACGCAAAAGAGATACGTATAAGGCCATTTTCCGTCGAGTCCTCGGATCTGTATTCGCCCCTCCGATGTCTGCGGCCAGGTCTGTGGGATTGTTGGCTCTCAGTTCAGCACCACGCAACTCTTGGAAGTCTCGTTTACCGAGTTCCTCAAGGTACGTGCCAATAAAACGAAGTTCGAATGGCAAGCACATGTTTAACAAGGTACACATTGCGTCTATGCGTTTATAGCTTTCCAATTCTTTAAACCATGATACCACGTCCTCTTTGCAAACCATTTCCAGAACACATTGAAATTTTATGAAAAGAATCAACCGGTCCCCTGCAGCTATAGCGCCTCTAAACCTTACGATTTTTGGCACACACTACTTCTGTGATAGTCGGATGGTGGTAATCCTGATATTTTCAATAGTAACATTAGTAATTAAACTTTTTAATGCTTTTTATCTCTATTTCCCAGTACAGTTTAATGGTTAAGCAACTACGAGCAATGCTAGTAGTTTTGTCTTGTCTATACTCTATGGAATGGGAAGGCAGTGGCAAAAAACTTATAACCATAAACAGATTTTATGTAATAGACAAAACATAACATTACACAATTTTATCTCGTTATAATTTGTCATTTATCAATTATTGAATTATTTTTGTTATCGTTAATAATAAATAAAAATTTAACATACATTAACTGGAAGAGCTTATTCATTTAAAAGAATAACCTACGTGTTCAGGTCATGATAAGAGTAGCTAATAGATTTCTCCGATTCGAAATAAAACAAGAGAAATAAAAGTTTATAAAATTCTTGTTATAAACAGTTTAATTGGATTAGCAAATTGTATTGTATTATATTGTACGTTGCTTATGTGAACTATGAGAAAGCCTTCGATTCTATCGAGAACTGGGCGGTGCTTGAGTCTCTTCAGCGGTGTCAGATCGACTATAGGTACATCGAGGTGTTGAAGTGAATATACACAGCCGCCACCATGTTAGTCCGAGTATACGACCAATGCACGGACCCAATTCTACTGCAGCGAGGAGTCAAGCAAGGCGATGTCATATCGCCGAAGTTGTTCCCCGCTGCGTTGGAAGATGTATTCAAGCTGATGGAGTGGAAAGGTCTTGGCATTAACATCATTGGCGAACACGTCACACACCTTCGATTTGCCCATGACATAGTGATCTTGGCAGATTCGCTGGCGGACCTCAGCACTATGCTAGGTGACCTCAATAGTGCCTCACAACGGGTGGGTCTTAAGATGAACATAGACAAGACGAAAATCATGTCTAATGTCCGTGTCACACCCTTACCAGTAGTTGTTGACGGCATTCTTCTCGAAGTTGTCAACAAGTACATTAACCTGGGACAAATGATCCGTATGGGTAAGTCCAAGTTTGAGAGGGAGGTCACTCGAAGAATCCATCTCGGCTGGGCTGCGTTCGGAAAATTGTGTAGTATCTTCTCGTCCAAAATTCCTCAGTGCCTGAAGTCGAAATTGTTTGAGCAATGTGTGTTGCCAGTGATGACCTATGGCGCCGCAACGTGGTCTTTCACTGTAGGCCTTATACAAAAGCTCAAAGTCGCTTAGCGTGCTACGGAGAGGGCTATGCTTAGAATTTCGCTACGAGACATGATTCGCGACGATGAAATCCGTAGACGAACTAAGTTTACCGACATAGCTCTCAAAATTAGCAAGCTGAAGTGGCAATGGGCCGGACACATCGCTCGAAGGAACGATAACCGATGGGGAAGAAAGGTCCTCGAGTGGCGACCGCGTTTAGGCAAAAGGAGCACAGGTCGCCCCCCGACCAGGTGGACCGATGACCTGAAGAAGATAGCGGAAAACCGTTGAATTCAGAAGGCAAAGGACCGGTTAGAGTAGCGCTGTTTACGGGAGGCCTATGTCCAGCAGTGGACCTCAAAGGGCTGATGGATGGAGATGGTATGGATACTAATTTTGACCAATTCTATATTGATGTTTTGCATTTCAATTGATAATCTAATTGGTCGATCAAATCGAATACTGTAGACTACCCATTAATCTGTTTTCATAACAGTTTGTGCGTGGAATTCCCTTAAACTCGGACATAAATTATTTAAAGTAATACTAACCGTAACGGCTATTATAAAACGTCAAATATATCTAATATGTACAATTAGCTACCCTAAAGCTTTTTGGTATTTTTGAAAAGACAATACGCTACAGTAGGCTTGGGCAAAAAAATCAATAGATCAAAAAATCGTTATTTTTCAGAAAATAATCGTTTGATATTTATTTTCGGATATGAAATCCGTATTAAAATTAATACTTCTTTTAAAGCTCTGCTGACTGCTCATGCGTCACATCATGTATTCGATCAACCCGATCTCATAAATTTAGAAAAAGAGTAGGTAGGCTGTATGAGTTTAAAATTTATGTACCTATTTTGAATAATAAAACTAATGTCAAAACAGACAGCAAGATGAGTATTTACTTTCAAATTTTAAATATTTTGACAATGTTTAGACAATCGCTTATTGCGCAAAAACTATCGATATATCAATATATTGATATTTTTAATCAATATATATCTATCGATATATATTGATTGAAAAATATCGATACAATATATATGGATATTTTTCCCATTTACATCCCTATCCCCTACAATTTGTCCTACATTAACGCTCTTTTTACTTTCCGTAAATAATCTGTCATTTTACTTTTCTAGATAATAAATTTATCAAGAATAGATTAAAAATATTTCGTAGCTAAATTATTTAATAAAAGAATTTATTAAATATTGATTATAAGTGTATTTGCTACAATGTACATATTTTATTGAAAATAATTAAAATTGATCACTATTTCAACTTTTGTATAGACTTTTATTTTAGTGTGCACTATCCGAACGAATGTACCCCTCGTTGTCGTTGTTACTCGGCATATTTTTGACATTTGATGTTGATTTGGTTCATTCAATAGAGTACAAGAGAAATTGAAGTTATTGTGCCGTTTAAACAATACAAACTGTTTTAAAATGGCGCAAACCATTCAAGATGTTGAAATGAAAAACGTGGACAGCCCAGCAGCAGCCAGTGACGTAGAAACGCCGGAAGTAAAGAAAGACGCTGATGTGGTAACTGTTCAAGATTTGAGGGAGCATGTCAGGCAAATCGATAAAGCTGTCTCTTCCAAGGAACCCAGGTTTGCTATGCGAGTTCTTAGATCGCTTCCAAATACGCGAAGGAGGCTAAATGGAAACGTTCTCCGAGCAATTATTAACCAACTGTATCCAGCTAATTCCGAGAAAGAAACCATACTTGCCTTGGTAGAGAATCCGCTGCCTGGCGCAGTGGAAATAGAACCACCCCGTTCTCGAAGCGCCCCGAAGACTCCAGTGCCGGAAGTTGATGTATATATACATCTGTTGGTTTTGTTGCGCTTATTAGACACTAATAAACTAGAAGAAGCTACTGAATGCTCCCAGCAGCTAATGAATAAAGTAACTGCTCAGAACCGCAGAACTTTGGACTTGTTTGCTGCTAAGTGTTACTTCTATCACTCAAGAGTGTTTGAACTGACCAATAAGTTGGACCTTATAAGGGGACTACTACATGCCCGTTTGCGTACATCTACTCTCCGCAATGACTTCGAAGGCCAAGCTGTCTTGATCAACTGTCTTTTGCGCAACTACTTACATTATTCCTTGTATGATCAAGCAGATAAATTGGTCAGTAAATCTGTTTTCCCAGAAAATGCAAGTAACAATGAGTGGGCAAGATTTTTGTACTATCTTGGTAGGATCAAGGCTGCCAGACTCGAGTACAGTGATGCTCACAAACACTTAGTCCAAGCTCTAAGAAAGGCCCCACAGACTGCTGCAGTTGGGTTCCGTCAAACTGTACAGAAATTGGCTATTGTTGTGGAACTATTGTTAGGTGACATCCCGGAACGTGCAATATTTAGACAAGCTCAGTTGCGGAAGGCTCTGGCTCCCTATTTCCAGCTTACTCAAGCAGTAAGACTTGGTAATTTGCAGAGATTTGGGGAAGTGTTAGAGAATTTTGGACCTCAGTTCCGTAGTGACCATACCTTTACTCTGATCCTTCGGCTTAGACAGAATGTGATCAAGACAGCAATCCGTTCAATTGGCTTGTCTTATTCTCGTATATCACCTAAGGACATTGCAAGAAAATTAGGCTTAGACTCGGCTGAAGATGCAGAGTTTATAGTAGCGAAGGCTATCCGAGATGGAGTTATTGAAGCAACTATTGATCCAGAGAAGGGATATATGAGCAACAAGGAGAGTTCAGATTTATACTGTACTAGGGAACCTCAACTTGCTTTCCATCAGAGAATATCCTTTTGTCTGGAGCTTCATAATCAAAGTGTGAAGGCTATGAGATACCCGCCCAAGTCTTATGGCAAGGAGCTTGAGAGTGCTGAAGAGCGTAGAGAGAGAGAACAACAGGATCTTGAACTTGCCAAGGAGATGGCTGAAGAGGATGATGATGGCTTCCCTTAAATATCTGTATTTCTAATTGTAATTGTAACAATTATATTTTGTTTGTGTCACATGAAACATTTTTTTAGAAATAAATACTAATAACTATAAATCTGCTAATGTTTTATTTCATTGCAACTTTCATATCCCCTCAGATCTTGATATTATGTCTTGTCTTTTGTATACAATCTAGCTAGTGTCCATGTTCTTAAATGTAAATAATATCATTAAATGACATGACTTAACATATAACTGTGATGCAGGATGGATATTCATTTATGGGTATGTTAAATTTATAATGTTATTCTCGATTATCCTCGAAGCATAAAGGGTATATACTATGTAGTAAATTACCTATTTTATACAAATAAAAATTAATTCTATTTTTTTTAATATATTGCTATAGTCCTGTGAAGGTTATTTATAATTAGATAAAATAATAATAGATTGTAATACAGTGATACCTCGACTTATGCTACCCCGACTTACGCGAACCCAGAGTTACGCGATTATCAATTTACAAATTTTAGAAAATATAGGCTCCACCGATAAGCTCAAATGAGCTTATTGGTGGAGTCTATATTTTCTATTATTATTATTATTATATTATTATTTGTTGAAGAAATCTTCAACAAATAATAATATTAGCATGTTAAGAAGGATTTTTGCAAGAGTCAAACAAGTTTTGAGTCGTCAAACTACTTTGATAGATGTTATGATATCTTTTACAGTTTCAAAATCGTAAAAATTACTTCGGATCATAATTTTATATTTGTACTATTTACGATTTTAATAATAATATGTTGTCTAATTAGCTTTTTTTTCAGTTTTCGCTTTTAATTAATTATAATTCGGGGTAAGTGTAAGTTCGGGGTTATTACTGTATACAATACCTACACATATTTATTATTATTATTTTCAACAGAAATAAGCAAATGTATAAAATAATTAAATTAATAAAAAAGAAAAACTTTAATAAAAAAAATATAAGTGAATTGAATAACAATTTTAAATTTATCAAACTTACTTCAGTTAAATAAGGTCTAAAATCAATTTTTGGCACTCAAGGTATAAAATTAATTTTTGGCACTCAACTTTGATTTGAACATTTTGGGACTTTAATGATGATAATCTTAAAATTAAATATTAGCTATAGCTAACGAATAAGCTAATTTATTTTTTATATTGATTAAAAAATGATCAATTATTCTTCTATTGCCTATTTATTTTCTTTTTAGTTTACATTTAACTCTTACAAAACTTTCTAACTCACTTAATTTTCACCGTTGTAATAAAGACATTGAAATTGTATGTAAAATTTTAATCTCTACACGATTTTGTTACAACTTATTTTGTCTATTTTTTACCGCCATTGGGTAATTGCCAAAAATGCTTGACAATTTTTTACACCTCTTGCCGGGGGTTGCAGACACGAAACCCACGAGTCACGTTACATTGTTTTACTATCATATAAACTATATAATTTCAGACCTTATTTGACAGGTGCAAAGTTTGATTTTTTAGTGATATTTACGATGTTTATGCTTTAAGTACTATGTATAATCTATACACGCTGGTAACTAAGCAACAACAAAGATATTATCTAGCTGTAGGTATAGTTGCTAACGTAGCCTGGAAAATATTTCAACTAAGTCTTTAATAATTACGTTAAAATCGTATTATTCTGTTGTACTAGATACTACATTTTTGTATCCAAATGGAGTTTCCTGTAGGTACTATGGAAAAGCTGGCAGAGCTTTTGAGAGAACCTGAACCAGAAGTTTTACAAGGAGAGGATCTTCCATCTACAGGTAAGGACTTACATTCTTTATTTCCAAAAACATTGCAAGACATAAACCTAGGGTGGGAACAGTTGATTCCATAGAGCCGTAGTTTTTGTTTTCTAGGCGATGCCAATGCTGCGTAACTAACGTAACTAATTAATTTATCAATTTTTTATCTAACATGAAACTGGCATATAATATATATATATTTATAAGATAATACTTATACATACCTAATTAAAAAATTATTATCACTTTACGGCGAAGGAGAACATCGTGAGGAAACCTGCATACCTGGGAGATTCCTCAAAAAAAAGAGTTCTTAAAGTTGTTGTGTGTGAAGTCTATCAATTCGCACTTCGCGCGGTGGACGTCTATGACTCTCATCCTGAAAGAAGATCCGTGCCCAGTGGGACAATAAAAGGTCGATGAGAGAAATAAGATGATAAAAAATATAGTTAGCTATCTTTTTTGTATTGAGAGGAAACCTTCAAAATGTACCCGACGCCATGGGAGTGACGCCGGGTCATGTGGGATTTTATACCGCACTAAAATTCGTCTGGTTTTTACGACAGTATGTGACCGCACATACCGCCGTCCTTCCCGGGATGGTCTGGCTGGACGGTTCGAGCTCACACTCTTGCCGCCCGCAACCCCGGAAGCCCCTTTTAGTCGCCTCTTACGACAGGCACGGGATACCGTAGCTCTATTATAATCCTGGAACTACAGGAGGGACATGTAGGTACCTACCTAAATATCATTTAAAGATATTAAAAAAATGGCTATAATTTTTAATTTTCAATATGAAATTGTTTTACTTTTCGTGCACTAACGAAGAGTTCCATAAATTTATATATAATTGAAAGATTTAGTTTTTATATTTTATAACAAATAAATACATTCTAATACAAATTTTATTCAAATATACAGTAACGATTACTTTTTTGCAAGAAAATGTAAAGTAACTTCAATTTAATAACGAATGATTTGGTTAATCCGCCATATTGAGGTGAAAGATCCAACTACAAGGAATTCTTGATTCTATTCAAGGAATAAATAGTGCCATCTAGAAAACATGAAAAGCGCTATCTAACACCGTAACGTTTAAGTCGAGCAAAAAATTACGTTTGTTGCATGGGAGCCCCCTTTCAATATTTATTTTATTTATTCTTTTTTTAGTATTTGTTGTTATAGCGGTAACAGAAATACATCATTCCCGCGTGGCGGAGAGGTTACCATACCGGTCTGACACGCAGTGGGTCCCGGGTTCGATCCCCGGCCAGACATAATCTGAATGATGAGTTTAGATTTCTGTTCTGGGTCTGGATGTTTGTGTATTCGTCTTTGTGTGTCCATGGCACCCACGACACAGGAAAAAATTCTACTGTGGGGCTATGCGTGTAGAAAGCGTAGAAAGCTATAGAAAACATGGTAGAGTAGCCACCACGGTATACACATACATGAGATTCAGCCTGGTGACAGACAGACGGACAGCGGAGTAACTATTAGTAAAAACGGAACACCGTAGGGTACGGAACCATAACAACCTCAATGCAAAAAGAAGTGAACAAACATTTAGGAAGTCAAAAATAATAGCTGTTGATATGACATCAAATTCGATCGAGTTACACCTCTATTTTAATTATAGATTATAGAATATAATATTTGCTCGTAACAATTGTGCTACAACCTCGTTGCGGAGGAGGGGGGGGACCTACCTACCTATTACTACTAGTTTTTTTCGTGGTACTCTGAATACTCAATGTATTCTTGCAGTACTCTTACTCAGCCGAGTAGTTTGGATTAACTGACCAATTAACCAATCGATTATTTACTTAATTAAAATGAAGTGTTATCCTAATACTATAGTGAAAACAACATTTATAATATATTTTTTTTTAAAAACGTATCAATTGTAATAAAAGTGTTCACTGATTAGCATTTTCATGCATATTATATTTCATGCATATAGGCATGTACATTGGCTCTTTCGGTTTGATATAAGTAAAATCGAATATTACTCGGTATTCAGTTACTAGGTAACTGATCAACCCCCTTTTCACATGGTAAGATGTGAGATTTGGCTAAACTCCCACTCGTATCCCCTAATCTCACGTAAGAGATTTCAATTTCAAGATGTGCGTCTTTAGTGTAAATGCGTTGGATTTATTCTAAAAAAATAAGATTGCGTAGAATATTACAAATATAATTGTATAATTATGTAAGATTCATATTTTAATGAAGAAACATGTTATGTTTGGTTTGGCACAATTTTCTCACAATTTTCATTTGTTTCTAGTAGAAAAAAATACGTGATATTTACCGAGACCCCTCTTTCTCTCCAAAGTAAAATTGAATGAGATTTGGCTCCACCCCTCCCTCTAAATCATTTGTACCAGTAAAATAACTGCAGTCAAAATAATATTACTTCAATACGTTTATTTATATCTTGTGCCTTACAGATCGTAGGTCGTCAACCCATTACTATTCCACTGCTGGAATGGGTTTCCCCTCAGAATGGGAAGGAATTAGCTTATAGTTACTGTACAATAAATTGGAGTAGGTACCTAAATTGCAGAAAAATACAACTGATGTTCCTTATTTGATTATGCTAAACATTTACAATTGTCCGTTTAGTTATGATTGACTTGCAATTTCTCGAATCAGGATACGAAATAACATCAATTAAGGACAAAGTGAAGTCATCGCTACTAAATTCCAATGACATTCCAAAATCAATCGAAGAATATGAACAACGAGAAGCAGAGGAGGCGGAAAAGTTGGGACAAGCTGGTGCTGGTGTCCTAGATCGGAAAACGCCTGCTTATACAATGAATTATCAACAATCTGTGACGGCAGAAGATGTTTTTCTTCAAGTAAGTTAATACGTACTAGGTATATGACTATCTTCCCGTACCTACCATACCTATGAAATGCTGAGTGCAACCCATCCCTAGAAGAATATAGTTCTAGTTTGAATACGAAGAAATTAATATTTAGACACCTACTAATTACAATTACGATATTTTTACAGATTGGACCCAAGACACCATCCTCAGCGAGCTGCGAAAACTTAGTCGTGAAGATAAAAATGCCAGGAGACAAGAAGGAAAACGTTGATCTCTCAGTTAACACCCAAAGCGTTATAGTAAACTCACCTCAGTACTATTTGAAATTACCTCTTCCTCACGAAATCAACCCAGACACATCCAAAGCTAACTGGGATTCTACTGAAGAAACTTTACTACTTACTTTGAAGTTGGATCGCGAATTTGACTTTGTTAATTTCTAATACTCTCCGAATATATAAATAAATGTCGATATAACATTAATATTTGTTTTTTACATTCCCATTATTGAAGTGAAAACTTTTTAAACGCGTTGAGATGTTAATTGAGCGTGTTTAATTGAGATGGGAAAAAGTGAAAAAAACTATTGAACTCGCAATACTATTATGGTAACCGATACCTCTGTATCAGCATATATTGGCAGTATATAATATTAATTTTGTACTTAGAGTTTAAAATAGTGAACAAAAAATTTAAATAATACCTACACATGTAATTGTTCAAGTTTTCATTTCTGTCGGCACTGCCGGATTGTCAGTGTTTTGATTTGTTTTATTTTTTTAATGATTTTGTTCTAGTAAAGTAATTTGAGAGATGCCTAATCAAAATATGAGTTGTTTCATTCGTTATTTGGCCGATCAATTGATCGGTATTAAAATTGTCTTCAGGACTCTACATTAGTCCTTCTCGGGGTTAAATCAATTCTACGACAATTTGCATGTGTTTTTAAAAACGAAATATTTGTATTTTCAAAGCCCTCATCAAACAGACTTTTGTATCTATTATTGCTTCAGTAGGTATCTACTTACTGTTAAATGTAACTAGGACTTTAGGATTTGGGAAATTTTAAGGTAATAGACTTTTAGGAAACTCACCAACCAAGTGGCGTGATCAGATTAAAGGTCAAGATGTTTGTCACAAAAGGTCTTCGACATGAAGAAGCCCGAGACAACCGGCCAAATCTGCAGTAGTACGTATACTGCAGATTACGCCAGTGTACTCCGTAGTACTCTACTACGTACTGCTTCTCCAGCTACTAAGCTTGCATGACCTTCAGTAACGAAAAAAAAAAACCATTTGGAAAAGGTTCACGTATCTTATTGTACTGATCAGTAGTTACCTACCAACAATAAATAGCAATTTATTTATTAGTAGGTATTCCTTTCGTCTAATGAGAATTGATATCTGAAACTCTTATTCATCGCTGGGTTGGTGTTGTGCCTAATAACTAATCGTCCTATTTATTGAAAGTAATCACGACACGAGCGGCGCCAAGGCGTCAATTTGTAGCGTACATTACATCAATGCGTGTTTAATTAAATGAATAGCGTGAGAACATTTACTTGCCATGTCGTACTATATGTATTTAACGCAGGTATTTTTAATATACCATTTATATTCAACTTTGTACTTGTCTTATTTTTTAGTGTTGTCTATCAACGTGTCTGTCTGTATTGATGAGTTTAGGTAGGTATTATACTCAGGTAGTTAGAATACGTTAATGTTTTTAAAAATCCTATCGCTTTTTAAGTTTCTTTCAGAGATTTCAGAAATTTTAATCGTAACATGACCGAGATCCAATTGTCTGCCGATCTATTTCTTAAGCGTAATTTCACAAAAGTGCGAAGAGCTTTGCGTTTTGCATAAAATATTTGTTATTTAATTTAATTACTTGCATACCTATAGGTGTAAATATCTGTGGATAAATAACTCAAATTGTATTTTCAAAATACTAAGATTCATAAATACACGAAATACTAAGATTCCGATCTAAGTGGCGGAACACAATTTAATTATTCAGTAACTTCGATTTGAAACTTGCAACGTGGAATTATAATTAGGAGCCAGTAAATTCTTGACCATTTTTTGTACTTGACAATGGGTGGTACTATACGTATGATAAACTTTACAATACAAGATCACTGCAGCTAGGTAGTGCGTGGTCAGACGTTTGCTCATTTATTTCAATTCGTACGCTCGAGAGCGTGAGATGTTTTTATATACTGGTGACTTACTTTTTTATATACCGATTCACATTTGATTTGAGTATCTGAAGGAGCAGTAACAAGTATTTTTAAATATTTGCGTGTTTACGTGTACGGTCTCAATAACGAACTTTGCTGTTTTTACGAACGAACGTAACTTTTATGAACTTTTGGTGTCAGCACTTATTTTTGCATGTAAGTAATTTAATTACATACTTGTTTGTTTATTAAAAAATACTAACAATAGTTTAGGTCAAAATCACCTGTGACGATTTGCTTAGGTAATACTTAAAAAAAGTAGAGTAATATATTTTTACGTATGATATATACCTATTTACTTTTGGTGTATTTAGACTTTTATTTGCTCACATCAGCAAATATGTAATTATCTGATTTTACCCAAATGCCTTACTTATAATATACCCTGGGGGCACGGCAGTACGCCGCCAAGTCGAGCAAAAAAGCGGCACAGCAGTTCTATTCTATATATATTCAGGTATTAATTACACTGTATGTTATATTTTAGGAGATATCAAAAAGCTATAGAATTAATACCTACTTTTAAATTGTTTTTACGAAAATCGTTTAGAAGCTCTACACCTTGTTAATAAGTTTGATCTGACAATGACACATAACCCATAAATATTTGTTAAAGGGTACTAGAGGAAACTATATTACCTACTCAAATTTCAACAACTGCAATAAAATCTTACGTAGGTCTTAAATTCGGTCACATCCAATTTTTAATTATTTTCTGCTACTAACTACTAATTGGCACCTACTTAATTAAAACCTAAATAATGTCCCTAAGTATCATTAAAGTTCTAGTATTAGTATGTATATCTATTTGTTGTTGTTAAGTTTCAAAACTGATTTACTCAGTTAATTTGTTGAAATACTTATGCAGGTGTGTGTTTCAGCAAAACAGTTAAGTTTAAGGCACCCGTAGATTCACACACATTTAAATATTTATATTAATTATTCGAGAGGCGTGTATTTCTATATATTCATTATGGGAAACAAAACATTGTTTTTCAAAGACCCTGATAAATCCCGTTTTCCTTTTCAAAATGCATTACAAGAATAATAAATAGATTGATTGTCGTAAACACAAGACTTGCATCAATAATGCCGATGACTGGAATTGAAAGTTAATTTATTAAATTCGACAAAGGATATCTTTGAAAAGAATATAGATATGTCTAAAAATTTGTAACTCATGCTTACATTGTATCTCATTTAGATACATGTATTTTTAAATACGATTTAATATACTGAAATAATAAAATAAATGATATAAGTTAGTTTATATGTACATGTATGTATGTACATAGGTATATTTTTGTAATATATATTAGAAACGTATAAATTTACCGTATAATTAAATATAATGGAATTTGAGATGGAGTCACTAATTTCGTTACATTTCATTAAATAATTCGTATTTCACTCGATTACAATAATCAACATTACTTATTTTACAGGATGCATTCTGTAAGAGTGTCGTGGTTACAAATTCTTGTAATTTTGAACGCTATCATAATTCTTCAGAGCGTGCAGCCATGGACTGATAGGCGTAAGTTTTCAATTTGTGTTAATTAGCTAATGTTATTTATTTCAAATTTAGAACATGATTTGAATATTTTATTTTTGGCACAGAGACAACGAGAGTTTTGAGATACTTAGTATCGAATTCTAGGAATTTTTTCCCATTTAAGTAAATGTCTAGATTAAATTGAAGTATATTATGATCCAATATGAATATCTTAAATCACTGAATTTTAGGTTCGTTCGAATGCAAAGGCATTTTATATTTTTAAGTCATATGTGTGTTATATTATATTGTATAGATATTGACATTGTATACTTAAACCAATAAATATGCCTATACAAAAATAGGATGTATTTTATATGTTCTTTGTGAACGATTGCAGAGCTCTATCCCTCAAGCAAAATTCCAGAAGATGCATTGAGCCCCAGTCGAGCGGTAGTGAGGCGAAAGATCGTACTGTATCATAATTTTTTCCGCACTAAAGTCCGTCCCACTGCGTCTAACATGTTACTTATGGTGAGTATACAATTATCATAGTTGAAGAGGAACAGAGTTAATTCGAGTAATAAACATATAAAAATACCTGTCGCTATACTATTTTTTAAGACGAAAATTTTCAAATAATCTTGTAGCAAAGTTACGACGACGTAGCAAGTGACGATAGAACTATTTGAGCAAAAGTACTCCTAGGTTCCTTTTTAACCGACTTCAAAAAAGGAGGAGGATGAACTGATTTTGGCAATTCTTTTTTCATTTTAATGCTCGTGGGGTCCCATTTTAATTTGGTTCAATTCTGTCAAAGGCATCCATTAGAAAACCACACAAGTCTGAAATTTGCATTTAGTGTATGCGCGAGAAATAGATAATTAACTCCGCTTCTACCGATCCGATTTTCATGAAACTTGAAATGAACATTAGATTAGATTAAGATGAGATGATATAATGAAAAATGTGATCTAAAAAACCAAGCGAGCAGGGCGCGGCAGCGTCCTACGAGCGGGTGCGCCCAGTTCATATAAATACAGACCTAACCTTTATTCACCTCTACATCTATAAATATTATAAAAAGAAGT
>MOOZ01000092.1:1866232-1879466 GCA_002930495.1 Cecropterus lyciades | reverse complement strand
ACTTTTTAGGAATATTTGACTATTAAATTATATTGTTCTCATTCTTATTTTAAATATAATGATAGCTCTGCCAAACGTCAACCACCACACCTCTCCTCTCCTCTCCTCACCCCCCTCGCCTCATCTCATCCCTCTCGTCACCGCACCTCTCCACATAAGAGCATCTCACCACCGTTACGTTACATAATATTAAAAGTGTTAAGTGGCATTTTCTACTGGTTTGAAAAATGTGATAAGGGTTCTCTCCCTTATTTCTATTTACAAGAATCTTTTTGGGAAAGAGACTTCATGCGAGATTCCAACTTGTCCTCGGTGTGATCCATCTGTGGTCGACATCGTCGACATACTTAGAATGGGAATGACTAATTGTCATAAAATGGATTGTATTCTTGTTTACTAAAATAAATAATCGCGACATCGTTAAGTAGTGGGGAATATCCGTATTAAACGAATTATTTATCGGTTACCGATACATATAATTGTATGAACTAATTTTAATTGCCTCATCAAAGATTATAATAATAAATTTAACGGAACAGATAGTACCTACCTACAACATCTAACGCGTTATAAAATGCCTAATTATTTTAAACAATTTCGCTACACTTCCCTTTCGAAATCTTGTGATTACTTTAGTTAATCGTAGCTATACTTGTGGCTGTCGTAATCTCCATCTATTATGGCGGTAAGTGTGTTTACGTAATCCATTCATATGAACGTAGGTCCCTCTCGACGCAGCAGGTGAGTCAGCAGGTGGGGTGGTTGTCGGTGCGGAACCAAGTTAACGTTCGACGATCCTTTGTCCTATTTTACGTTGAAAAACACACTAAAATTACCTTTTTACTTTTACTCAGCCTTTTGTTAATTAAGTTCAAAGTTACTAAAAATGTGGTAAGCTTGCGGTTGCAAGGTATTTGAATGTGTACGTAATACGTAGTGCCAGAATATAAGCGCCATATGTTTCGTCATAAGGACATTTAAATCAAATTAGTATTCCGTATTCCCGACTGACCGAGCGACATGTTTCCCACCCCCACTACAGCTCCGACCCAATTGTAATGCAACGGCGAATACGGAGTCCGGCGCGCGGGCATTGCGGCGTCGGCTTCCGCACCTCGCGACCATCTGCGTCGCCATGGTCTGCGACGATGGCCTGCACGCCTCATCGCCTCACGTCCGCCGCAAATCTCTTCGCCGACTCGCCTCCACCCGCGGCTTTAAGCCCTCGCCCAACTATGGATGGATCCGCGTCTTCGATGGACCACATCCATACGCTGTGGACGCACCGAGCAAACTTGTAAAGGTCTCCTCGGACTCGACAGTCGAAGATGTAAACAAGAAGCTCGGTTTTGGCGACGAGCTCACGCTCTGGATACAGATCGGGGAAGAAAATACTCGTCGATTGGAATTAGATGAGCGTCCCCTGCAAGTTCAAGACCAGATTATGAAAAGGATTGGCTGGAGGTCAGAAGCTCGGCGACTGCGCTTGGCTGTGGACCCGGAGATACGTTATGCTCTTCGTTGGTGCGCCGGACCTGCGGCGCATTCTGGTGGCGTGCTGCAGTCTGGAACATTATACGTGCTTAAAGGTCATGTGTTTCCTCAATGGAAGCCGAGGCTTGCTCATGTAGTTGGATCGCGACTTCACACTTTTGGTAAGCAAACTGAAGATGCTATATGTTATTATTTTATCTTACTTCATCATTTTGTATATATGCTATCCTGTCTTTTATAGGAGTGTCATGGGATGTGCTTGAGTTGAGTGGAGGATGTATTGAGATATGCCCACCTAAAGCCCAGAAGCTGGTTCTGTGCATAAAACCCCGTATTCAGGGAAACAGTTTGCTTGACGGAGGAGTGAATCATCTCTTCGTCGGTTTTAACACAGTTTGGGAGAGAAACATATGGTTCAACTGGCTGAGAGAGGTAAGTTTCTCCCGTTTAACGATTGTATGTGATTAACTTACCTAATTTACAGATTCAATATTATTTATTACTATAATTATCTTTGGTTTAAAACAATCTATATTAATAAGTATTGATTCTGTTATCAATTACGTAAGGTCACATTCATCGGTAAATACATTGCAAGCAACTTAATTACATAAAATCAGTTTTACAAACTTCATTAATTGATCTTTACATAATTTATCTTTCATAGCGCAGAGCTCTTATAAGCACATTGCGTTTCTTATTCAGTTACTGTTATATTTTGCAGTAGCGCCTTTTTATCGTTAATACTTAATAGAACTGAACGAATTGTTGCAATCTTGTGTAATTTAATATAGCTCCATTGACTCGCGTTACCAGTGAACAGACAGAAAGTGGCCAATTCGGCATTCTATTCCGGTACACTTCGCGAACTAACGAACCGATGGGACAACTGCTGTAAAATGTTAGAAATCGCGCCGGTCAATCAAATTTTTGACATTTCAATGTGTATTTTTTTCGTCGCTAGGGCTGTAATAAGAATATAATTTTAATTCAATCATATTAGAAATAACACACTAGATTTGATTCATGTGGAGCTAGGTTTCTTACAGCATACAGCCCTTAACGTAAAGCTTCACTTTTCGTTTTACGGACGGTACAAAAACGGTCTTTGGCACGGGCGTCAACACTGTCACTGTTTTTGTTTATTATTAGTAGTGATTATTTAAAGGGAAGAACCCTGTATAGTTAGATTTTGTAGGCCACCACACCTTTTTCTGCCTTTGAAGAGCAATGTAGCGCAACTGTGTTCTGGTCATATCCGAAGCGTGGGAACGCTTGGAACCTAGCCCTCATTGGTAGCAACGCAACTGTGGCCAATCTCACGAGCGACTTATCTTTTCTGGGATTGATTACAAATGTCCATGGGCGGCACTAACCACTTACCAACATTTAGATATTTCCTATAAGCTAGTGACTAACTAGTTAGATAAAGCTTTTTTTAGTAAAAGATTCATAGTAAAGTGTATCTATATCATAATTTGTTGTAATTAAATTCGAAATTACAATCTCGACCATATGTAGCTATTTTAGGAAATCGGATGGTTTCTTAAAAATAGAGCTTTTGTGAAGCATTGATATAATTGAAAATCATCACGCGTCGTCTTAGCGAAGCTAGAAGACGTTACATTACACTTGTAAAATAGTTTTAGTATTCTATTATTTCACTATCCGTAAAAGCTTGGAATGCTAATTTACCAATTATCATGTAAGGTAAAGCATTATATGGATACGCAAAAGTTGTAACATATTTATTTATTTATTTATTTATTTATTTGACATGCCAACAGCATAACATACAGACACTTTACAAATAACATTATGCGATAAAATAAATTACACTGGTATGCAAGCCAATTTTAGGCATGTACAACATTTACAAAAGAGAAGACGTGTTACTTATGTAAGAAATGTAATTTATGAAAATAAGAAAATACTAATAATAATAAACATATTTTTGAAGTAACGAAGTTGTCAGGTCATTTATTGTCTTTTAATTGGTACCTACTGATATATAGAATTGAATTAAAAAATTAATTGCAATTAACGCATAATAAAGTCATGGAGACTGCGTTTAGTTATCATGTAAAAAGTAAGCGTAAAGCGTTAATGACGAAGGTGTTGTAAATGTTGGTAGAAATTATTTTTCTAAGATTTAAAGTGTGTTAATTAGAAATGTGTGCAGCGCCCTGAATGAAGTGTTACGGTCGAGATGTCCAGAATGTGAGCTTACTAGCGGGTACGAAATAGGGGTGTCAAATATCTTATATTATTGAAAATTCAGAAGGCACTAAAGTGAAAAAATATTTTGATATCATTAGACGTTAACGTCTCCTTATTATATCTCCTTTATAGTATTAACATATACACGTGTAGCTAATCATATTATGATTTTACATGCAAATACTTGTGATTCTTGCTGTCTTGTAATTTCAAGCAACTTCTTACCATGGACCATTAAAGTTACCATATATTTGTGTGCAATAAAAGCTATGGAACATATCTGCAAAAATAATAGTTTAATTAAATATTTACGTAGCATAAAATAAAATTATTAATAGATTTTTCTTTCGGCTTTGGACATCCCTATTGGATAATCCTCTGCTTCAGCTGCTCAAGTAAATTCACCTAAAACGGTCGAAGTAATTCAGTAACCATTTACTCCGCTGTGCCGGTTCGTTCCGCGGCTCAGTCTGTGACGGGAGTTTGATAGTGAGTGACAATAACACCTGTGACTTGTACATGCTGATAACAAATCGTTACGAACCATAAAGTTTTGTTTCAAAACACAGAAAAGTGTACGCAAAAACGAAAGAGTTTTAACCAAGGCCATCTAAAAGCCATTTATCAAGCGAACATGCTCGTGATCGGAATAATCAAGGCTCAGACAGGAGTTATTTCGTAGTCTTTGGGAATAACAATGGTCGGAAGAGTTCGATGGCCTCACTGCGGTTACTCTACCGAGGGAGCTTTATATCTAGCTATAATAATAGAGAAAACGTTTAAACCACTACATATCAGTCGCAAAAAACTTATGTAACATCATCAAAATATATTTCTTGACAATTTCATTACGAATAGCCTATAGTGTTAATAAAGATGATTGTTACGATAGGAAAAAACACAATGGACCAGGAGATTGATAGCTTAGATGTGTTTCAAAACAACGAGGATGTATTCTTGGATAGCCTCGAACCTTCAACGATGAAGGATAAATGCGAAATATTGGTAAGTTTTATCAAACATATGATCAAGGAAAACATACTAATTTATATCAAAAGGACATCTTAACTGTCTAAATCGATACATTTTGTCGTTACGGTCACAGGTAGATACTCACTATTTGAACAAATCTCCAATATTATAAGTAAAAAAGATCTTTAAGTTTAAATATGTAAAACGCCATCTATTATCGTTTTCAAACGGTGAAAATATGAGGTTTGTAAAATATCTAAATCTTTTTATTATAATAATATAATAACATTTAGCCTACTAATATTTTCTTCTGACAATACACAAATACCCCGACCTAGAATAAAAACCTTAATTCAATAATACAGACATCAGTCTGAGCAGGATTCCAACCCGAAACCCATCGCGTGTCAGACCGGTAAGGTGACCGCTCGGACACAAGGATCGTTCTTCGTTTATGCTATCAATTCAATGTAATTAAAACCAAACAATGTCAATAAGTGAAAATCATCACACCGATTCACATAAATAATGAACTGACTAGTCTACAATTAATTTTAATTGAACCAATAGAAGTGCGTCTGTTCAATAAATAAAACACACACCTATAAATTTCAAAGGATCTGGTCTGGTTACAATCTGGTTTAAAGTATTTAAAATTATCGGTGTCCAAAATTATGTTTTTATCATACTAAGTAAAACTAGGTAAAACAAATAAAGAGTGCCTTCCTAGGCACTTAATACTTACTTTGTACTTTGGTCAATTCGAAATTGATTCTATTGTTAGCTATTCAGATTTAAAAATAAAAATGCGATCCGTAATTCATTAGCAATCACTATTTCGAGATTGAATATTATACAGAATCAATAGTCTAGTAGGAACACTAGATAAAATATTATAGGAACTTATTTACACACACACAGCGTATTGGGTTCGATTCCTGCGATGCTGCGGCGATCTCGACATAAGTAACGATTGTTTTATAACCGAATTCGCTTATTAAGTCGTAACGACCAAAATATTTCGACTTTTGGTAGTCACGAAAATCAAAACGTTCATTTTCGCAAATTTGGCACTGAATGCGACATTGCTAACTTTGCGAAAATTGTAGCTAACGTTATTATTAGGTCTACACCCCGTAGACAAAATATTGATCAATTTCGATTACTGTTTTGAGATTTCAATTTTATTGTATTTATATGTAGAGTAGAGTCCTACGAAACCAAAGAATCCTAGCCGACGAAACTAAGATAATACGTCTAAAATATAAGTCGTAGGACTCTTTGTGGTTCGACTCCGGAAGCACCACTGCCGCACCTATTTCTGCCTAATAACAGCAGTATTATGCTCTGCTGTGTTCTGTGGTAAGGGAGACATATTTTTCAGAGGCATTTCATCTTAGTCATCTGGTGTAGCAATCCTAGGGTTGATTACAGATGCGGGCGGCAGTAGCCACTTGCCATCAGGTGGGCTACATGCTCGTTTGCTATTTTCATCCTATAAAAAAAAGATATCATGAAATCTGCTTCGAACCATATTATTTTATTATTTTATTCACAATTGCTATTATAAGAATAAAATATGTTCGTTGACTGCCTTTAGAGCATCAGATTAATGTAATAAAAAAAAAAAAACTAATTCATCAATAACATCAATATCAACATCATAAATGCATCAGTTTCTGTATGTTATAAATATTGCTGAATTTTGCTTTAATACCACTGAAAACAACAACATTGGTTTCGGCACTCTATTTTGGTAAGATGAGAGTGCTTACGCAGATTTACTAAGAATCGCAAGAATTACACATGTTCAGAGTTAATATATTGTGTACCAAATAAATGTGTAAACAATTTTTTGA
This sequence comes from Cecropterus lyciades, assembly GCA_002930495.1. Taxonomy (NCBI): domain Eukaryota; kingdom Metazoa; phylum Arthropoda; class Insecta; order Lepidoptera; family Hesperiidae; genus Cecropterus; species Cecropterus lyciades. Next base: position 1,872,921 of record MOOZ01000092.1, on the reverse strand, counting down.
ACCAGTTTTACTTTTCTTTGGTTCCAGGGTACTCAAAGCACGCAGCCTCCAAACGTCTTGGACCTCAGTGGTGGCGGGCGGTCAGCTCTAGCTGCAGCTCTCGCTCAGCACGACTCCAGTGGCTTTGCTGTTCGCGTGCTCCGAATGAGAGGGAATACCCTCCCTGCGTTACCACTCCAGACCTACACCTTGCAAGCATTGACGCACCTTGACATCAGTAATAATAGGATAACTGAGTTACCCGAACAAATATGTCAGCTCACGCAGTACGTATTTCTTGTATATTTATATATATTTTTATTAAATTGTAATTAAGGTGTAAATAAAGAGAGGGGGCATGAAGAGCCCTATAATTAAAAATAACTGGGAGGATCAGTTATTTTTAATCATTTCTACGAATTCTATTCATCATCCTTCTCATCATAATTTCATTTTTTTTTATCACGATTAGGACTAATTAAATTCCACAAATGGCATGATTTTTTGACTGAAAGCTGATAAATAGATTTTAAAATGATTTATTTCTATGATGTCGCAATAAACTAAATTGATTTGTGCCTAGAACCACTGAATGTTTGCATTATGCGACATTTGGTGTGAAAATTTTTAATACTTTGTAAGTAAATAATTGCTTATGTCACGCCTTAGTTGGAGACAAGAATTTTTACGTAGAGAACTCATAAAATTGGTTCAATCCTGAATATACAGACAACAAAAATGTGATGATTATTAATTTATGTCACGTCAATAAATATCTCTTATACTTTACCTCATAAACTCTACGATTATTTTAGGATGAATTCTCCTTCGATTTTTTTAAAGTGTTAAGGACACTTTAAAAATATCTAGACACTATGATGATAGCTTTTTGGACGTTTGACGTTGGATAGCGTTTTCTAAACCTACTGAAGATCTTTAAAAACATATAACAACAATGTTTTCGTTGTTAGTTTCTGATCTGAAGTGCAGTCCGAATGCATAGTCATACCAAACATCTTAACCCTCACATGTCGTAAAGCATGATATGATATGATAAACCTCAAATTATTACTGTTGTTTTTTTATATCATGTTCGTAATTTTTTCTTAATTCACTTATATCATAACTAAACATTAGGGTTACGTGTAATATTTTAACGTGGATAAAGTAGATAGAATCGTGTAATCATTTTTATAATATTAATTGTAAAAAATATCTTTCTATTTTATATCTCATCAATTATTTGACAAACCATATTTTATATATAAGAGATGGTCATCTGGAACTGTTCTCAAATTGTACAGGATATCTACCCGATCTTCATATATGTGCATCACCTTACCACGACATATTCTGTAATCGTATCATAGCACAAAATTATTTAAAATACCTGCAAATAAATGGCCACAATGAAATTATGAGTCTATTCAAGCATTTTTTAGGGTTCCGTACCTCGAAAGGAAAAACGGAACCCTTATAGGATCACTTTGTTGTCCGTCTGTCCGTCCGTCCGTCTGTCAAGAACCTTTTTCTTAGGAACGCGTAGACGTATCAAGCTGAAATTTATATCAAATATTTAAATCTACTGTCCCTTAGAGCTATGCAAAAATCAAACTTCTAAGCCAACGTAATCAAAAGATACAGCCGTGTATGTCGCAAATTTTTAATCAGAATCTTGAAATTTGGTACGTAGCAACTTCTTATAGCACATATAAAAGAACAACATTTAGTTACATCATATAATAAAAATATTAAAAAAAAAATTAAAGTTACTACCCTTTGCCTCACGAACGCGTAGAAGTATTAACTTGAATTCATATCAAATTCCCAGGTCTTATAATACCTTTAAGCAGGAACTAAATCAAACTTCTATGCCAACGTAATCAAAAGAAAAAAATAAGCCACATATTTTCAAACTCGCAACTACTCGCAAACTTGAAACTTGGCATGAAGCAATGTTTTATACCTATATATAGGAAAAAATCCGAAAACCTTAAACTATAGTTACATCACATATTTTTTTAAAATAAGTATAAACTAATACGGAACTCTCGGTGCGCGAGTCCGACTCACACTTGGCAGGTTTTTTTTTAAATTTTAAAACGGTCCTTACCTTGTTATCATGATGTATTCATTATTAACATGTTATAAACATGATTGTTGTTAGATCGTTAGCTTTAAACACATCAAAGAATATTACGAAGTACTGTCATCTAATTTCTCGCCGTAGTTTTCTTCACCGGCTCATAAAAATCATTTTGTTTTGGTACTGTAAGACTTCTAAAGGACGTGGTAGGAAATTAATTTTATAGTAACAAATATTATTCCCTAGATAACTCCACAATACACATAAGTAAATATAGGGTAATATTAATAAAATTTTGTAAAATGGCATTTTCATTTATGTATGTGTATTTGTTATTGTTAAGTTAAGGGGTGAAATCTATTGAACTTAGGTTTTTTAATTCGAAAAAAAATTCATGGATCCTCTTCTACTAGAGGGAACAGCAAAAATAGAATATGGATCTTCAGTGCCAAGTCACGAGAAAGCGTCAAAATTACAAACTCGGCAATGTCGGATGGCGCATGTCTGAACATCACCCACGTCCCGAGAGTAAGATCCTTCCTTGTAGTGTCACTCATGAGAGAAGCGTGCCGAAAGCACACACGACATCTCGACTCCTAATGACCGGAGATGGTTTCGCCGGAATCTTTCTCCGTGGGCTAAAGGGACTGAGAAAGAACACTTCGACATCCTGTGTGCGTGTGATGAAGTGGCTAGGAAAATGCATCATGCTCCCTGGCCCTATACGCCGACTTTATCACGAGCATTATTTATTTATTGCTTTGGAAAAATTTCGCACCGCCTGCAACGACTTGTGATAAACATAAATAAACAATCCATTCTACATTCATAGCCCCACAATATGATTTTCTCTTCTGTTGTGGGTGCCATGGACACAAAGACGAAGACGAATACTCTCTCTAACTCTAAATTCATCATTCAGATATCTGTCTGTCCGGGGATCGACCCAGAACCCACTGAGTGTCAGATTGATATGGTATCAGATTCACCAAACAAGTCGTCAATGTCAAACCGTGTCATGTTCAAATCACGGCGCGGAACACGATCAGAAACGAAAGGTCGGCTCATAATAGAGCAAAGCAAGCTGCGCATCGCTCTCCACGCAGGGCATATCTCAAGTGTGTGCTGGGCCATCTTCTTGAAACGATTGAGGTGGTAGAACCAGTGTAGCTCGACCAGGGAGGTACCACCTGTACACTTATTTCTAGCGTAAAACAGTTCTTGTGTTTCGGTGGAAGGGTGTGGTACACTTATGTATGAGGCGACTATCTCATTCCTCGAGAGTAACAACGCATTTGTGATCGACTACAGATAGAACCCCTGGTCTCTATGAAGATGCGTACAGATGTCTTTGGGCGGCATTGGCTACTTACATTTTCACGCTTGTTTGCTAATTCATTGTAATAAAATAAAAGATCGTCAGGGCTCTGGCACCTAGACGGTTACTGCCCAATTCATCGCATATAACTCCCGATTCAACCATGTCCCGAGAGCACCTGAGTCAGACGGAATTATTTTTAAGTCTTATTATAACCAAAGATATTGTGTATATAATACCGTTGCAGTATTTTTGTTGGCTATACAATCGAAAGTATACAACATACTATTTGGGTCACACGATTTAGGTGTGTTACACGAGTTAAAATAACTTTATTATTTGTATTGGCATTGTTTTACTTGGGGATGAAATCATTATAAATAATCTACATTTCAAGCGTCTGTTTATTTGGGTTTACCGTTTTATATTCAAAATCCATGTGATTTTATAACGACAATAGTATAGTGAATAGTATCAATCTTAGGCTCTCAAGCACCAATTATTTTACCTGCCCTTTTCGAATAAACGTATTAAAAATAATTTAATTTCGCTTCTTTTAACAGTGAAAGATAACATCATTGTGTGAATATTACGTTTGTACGAGTTCAATAACATTCTCTATGAAACGTGAATACTGCTAAATACTCCTTGAAAGCATGTTTACAACGTCATGATCTTAAATTTAGGAGAGCTCCTTCAACAAGGATATCGGAATAATTTGAACTATCTCCTTCCATGAAATTTAAAATCCCCTTATTTATAATTTGTATTGATTCGGGCTACTTAATACAATTTAATGAATACGCAACGTCGCCGGTAACATAACACCAACAACTGAGCTATAGACAAACGGTGTAAAATGCCATAACTGGGTTAAATATATTATTTTAAGTAGTTAGATAACGAGTGTAGTGTCTGGAGCCAAGGTGGCAAGCGAGCATCAGAGTCCATTACGGGTTATTCTTTAACGCTCCGCCGGTGAAGCGTGGCGTGACTCTTGTAGCATCAGCCTTCGAGCACATGTGTGTGTATGTGTGCGAAGTCGTGCATACGTGAGATATGGGAGGCAAAAAACGAACAATTGAACTGCATTCGTGCTTATTTATATGTTGTTTTGTTAGCTTCTTATGTACAATCCGAGTGTAGCACGCACTATACTTATAATGTATCAAGAATTATTGAACCTAGTCATTCCAAATACGTATGTTAGATATTAATATTTTTACTGAATGTTTTGTTAAGATGCTCATCGTAAAGGTGATTTCAAACCTACATACAGTAGGCACAGTCTTTTCTTATAAGCATAGATTATTGTTGGCATATTGATTGGATTTTAAAAGATTTCCTTAGATATTATTGCGATTACATATTATCCATATTAAATAGTCGCAATAGTTAAATAGCTCATTGAATGTACATAAATAAAACTCCTGCAACTTTCAGTACATTGGTTTTAAAGTTGCAGGAGTAATTTGGAGGTAATCTGTCCATTATTTGTTTAATTTAAAATTTTCTCGTACCATACCTCATTGGAATGCATTAAAAATTCCTAATCCGGGTTTGATGATTCAAGCTTATAACAATAATTATGTCAAGACTGAATGTCATCCCATAAGATGGTAACATTAGCAAAACCATGAATAAGCTTGCGTTTCCGTTGTGTGCCAATTTTTTTAAACGAGTGCCTGCGTAGAGTACGTCTCTATCTACATCGGGGCGTCGGAGCGTGCCGTTACGTTCACTTCGAGCAACCCCTACTAACTAGCGTTAGATTCACTTATTGTTATGCATAGTTGTAGTAAGCGAATTGATTTCTAATAGCTAATATGTTTTTATACCAATTCGTCTTGGATGTCTCTGCGTACGCGAGGACTTTATACACAATTTTTGCATTAACTTGGATAAGCGCGCAAACTAAACTAATATTGGGTATGTTAATCTGAGTGACCAGAAAGTCTGCATCAAAATAGTTATTTTGTTAATGACTAATTTGATTTTTTTTTTATCTTTTATAATATTATGCTTGACTACAATCACACTTGATGGCGTGGCATGCAAGTGGTGATATTTTTAAGTTTTTGGTGGTGAAACGTAACTTAATAAAAGCCTATTTATTTTATTTATCATTATGAATAATGTATTTGTTACGCTTACATAATTTAAACATATTTTAATTTTCGCTTACATGCATTACGTTATATAAGGATACTTTTTAACTTCAAATCTACTTTTATGTCTATCCAAAATAAATATGCCTATGCAAATTAAAAGATATTTCATTTTAATATGGAGCGTTAGAAGTTAGTTTCATTTTATATGGTTTCATTTTGTATGGTATGGTTTATATTTTTCATTTGATGTTATTATAAACAATAACAAACACTATTGTATGAAAAGTTTGAATATCTGTTTGAGGAGAAGTGCGTATTATGATTAGGACAAAAACGACCAGACCCTTTACGATAATATGAAAAGTATAAAATTTTTAAGCTAACAATTATAATGTTAAGCTAGTTTTAGGAATATTGTAGATATTCGTGTAATATTTAGTGAATCTGGTATTTATGATGTATTAATAATCATTTTTATTCATATATTTTCATAGATAACATAACAGGATAGCCTGTTGAATGTGATATTTGACAATGAGGCTTTGTAAGTAATCATTAGTATGGTAATATCATCATAATTTTGCCTTAGCTAGAAATATGCTTAAGGTACATTCTCATTAGTTATACTAAAAGATAATTACTACGCACTACGTTTATATTTAAACGTTATGTCAGAAATCAGATAAAAATACTCTGTACCTAAATAAATTTATTCATTGACAATTTAAATGCAAATTTAAGCGTTTAATGTTCGTTAGAGAAAGTAGTTAAACTTACTTTTTTATAATTTTACATTATTTAAATGATATAGAGTTGCCAACCATACCATAGGATATTGTACCGTACAAAATTTTATTTAGAAAGGTGAATAAAAAAGCAAAAGATATGATTGAAAAGAAATCAATAATAAACTTAATCGAAACTTACGGATCAATGACAAGACACCAGATTTTCGTTAATTGGTAGGTATAACAATTAGCTTTAATTTCAAAGATTAATTAATAATACAATACTTTCAACTAACACAATTTTCTTTATCCATAATCCTTTGTAGTTCGTCTCGGAAGACACCACCGCTACACCTATTTGTGCCTAATAACAGCATACTACGCTGTAGTGTTCTGGTATGTAGGGTCTAGTAAGGAATCCATAATTATCCAAGCCATATATAGCGGCAATAGAAATACATTGTCTG
>MOOZ01000092.1:1832735-1853599 GCA_002930495.1 Cecropterus lyciades | reverse complement strand
CTATAAGTCTTATTGTACGAGGTAAAAGTAACTTGATGGGCAAGGTTACATCGCCATATTTATTTCACCATTGTTATTTTATTTCAGTGGAAGGGTGTGATTGCCGACTCACTTTCATGTGTTGCAACAATCACAGTTCTCGGGAGTAGCAACGCAAGTGTGATTGACTCCAGATAGAACCTCTATCTTACATGAAGTTTACAAATGTTCATGGACGAACACTTAATATCATTTAGACTACATGCTCGTTTGCTTCTTCTAACTTGTAAAGAAAAACATAAAAATCTCGGTTAGTAACTTACAACTACACATTAAATGATCTTACCATGATGGCTGAATGAATCCAAGTCGATCTTGAGCTCGTCTTTATCTAGCAGACGGTCGTGTCGTGGTGAGCTGCCACCTGACCCCTTCATCGACCTAAAGTACTGCGACCACCGAGTACGACCGGCATCCTTCTTCAATCTCTTTTCTTTCGCTCTTCTGTTGATAAAAAAATATTAGGTACCTATAAATTAAAAGTTAAGATTGAGACAATTACCTACTAGATAAAATTAAACGATATCAATCTCGATTATATTTTCGATTACATAAAAAACGAAGTAACGTTAACGTAAGTGAATCTTCAAGGTTTACAGTCTCCCATACCTACATAAAGTTAATTGCGTCCACTAATCTATACATACATTAAAAATCCGGCCAAGTGCAAGTCGGATATGAAGGGTTCTGTAGACGTTTGTTTCACGTTCAAAATCACGTTATTGTACGGGAACCTCCCTTAAATATTTATTTTATCCTGTTTCTATATATTTGCTGCGGCAACAGAAATATATCATCTGCTAAAATTTCAATTGTCTAGCTATCACGGATCATGCGATACAGCCTGGTGACATACAGACTGTACTAAATGATCACAGTACAGTACTTAGTAAATCTTTACTAAATACATAATTGGTCCCCGTTCGTACTAAGACGTAATATTGTTCATACCCCATATTGCATGACTCAATTCCTTCTCAAGGGCCCATAAACGGTCGTTTGCTTTTGATTAAAGATAATAACCATACCATACATAGCATAGCAAAACCACCCCACTGTGTGTTCGCATTTTGCGTGAGTTATTAGCGGGGAGGGAGTCGCTTTTCAACAAAGCGCGTGATTAATTAAAGTGCCCTCGCCCAGTCCACAGGGACATACTCGATGTAGGTACGGATGATTATTGGGACAGCGTCATGCAATACCTCTTTTACTGTATTTTTATGATATTAGTAGACATTTGTAACGTATCATGTAAATATAAATAAGTACTAGTTCTAGAGCATTGTCAGAAAGACTTTGGCAAAGCACTACAAAATCACGGACAAGGACGTGCTTCCCGATATTATTTTTTATATTAAAAAAATAACAAGTGCTCAAGTATGTCGGTTATTAATCCCAGATAGGAATAGATTCCTACCGCTGAGTTCGTACAATTTACATAATTTTCTTTCCTTTATTATTCCCTTTAAACGAAAATGAACCAGTCCAAAGGAATGCTCTTGTATGGCAAAAATGGATATGATAGTGTTTCAGGAAACAATGGGTTCATATTTATGTTTTCCTGATGGTATGTATTCATTGCACACCAATATAGTCAAACTGTTGCAATAATAAAAATAGACCTTTACTAAATTAATTAAATGTTACTTATGATCACTTAAAAAATATGTGTAAGATTTTAGAATATTATTGTCATATAAATAATGAAAAAGTAAACCTTGCTGAATAGACTTTTTAAGTGAGGGATCTAATGATTAATATTTATATATAAGGATTAAACGTCTGCTTGATAATCCAACTAAATATAAAATAACTCATAATGTTTGATAATGTTCACTTATTTAAGACACGTGTAGACTCTACACTGTAAAGCAGGTCAAATAAAAAAGGAAACCCTGCTGAATAGGCTGTATAAGTGTTATTGAAAAAAATGACCAAAACTCTAGTCTCCGTACCGCTCTATCAAGTAAAGAGTAACAAGTCAAATCCACGGTCAAGCTGACATCTCACTGATAAATTTAGTTTCTCAATCTGAGTGTTTTTGTACGCGTTACATACACGTACACGCTAACGCTAATGACGCAAGAATATCTAGTATAAGAATCCTACTAAGTAGGTGATTTTTCGAAACAGAGTAACCGAGTTTTTGTACTTGCAAGGCTCAAAATTTTTAGTTTTTAGTATAAATAAAAGATCAGTTTATATAAACTGATCTTATATAATAAGTCATTTCATATAATAAGGTTCGCCTCAGGCTCTATAATTCAGCTTTTTAATTACGCATAGAACATGCTTTTACATGAACCAGGTAAATTACAAAGTCGGGCGCGGACGAATATTCAAACATCGTACTTAATTGATTTTTTATGTTATTTAGAAATAAAGATAACAACGATCAGATATATGGACGCTGATACGACGTATAATTTAACATTACTACTACATACCTACTGTTATAAAATTTCAATATTAAAATTGGTGCAATATAACAAAAAGCACCATTTGAAAGCGCCAGATGAATAATGTTTTGGTGTGTTCTGTTGACTTATTTTTTGCTGTGGGCATTAAACTGTAATTAATGATAATATCTGATTAATTGGAATCACACACGTATTTTGTCCAATGGGAACACTTGTATAAACCGGGTTTTAGAACATTACCAAGTTATTATTTATCACATCACATGAACTAAACTACAAGTTTTTATTGATACCTAACCCAACAAAGAATTGAAGTCGAGCATTGATAACGAGTGCAATTTTATGAGGCGCGGCAAAGCGCAGGGCGTGACGCCTGCCGTGACGACGACCGCACTCGACAAAACAAAACTGTTCTACAGTTGTTATATAGATTTCTGTATACAAACGTTATCTACGTACCAGTATTACCTACTCATAAAAATTTCATACGGTAAATTCGGCAAATTTATCAGTAAGACAAATTACACAAAAAATCATACTATAATAACGTCCTGGCTTCTGAGACATTTCTCAAAACCGTGTATGATATTTATCGTATATTTGCCACGATATTCGATATACCTGGTATTAAAGTCATGAACTTCAAAATTAAATCTATCCTTGTGCCTTACAGTCAATACATGCATCTAGATCGTCATTACTTAGCCACCTTGTTACTTAGCCATCATTAATAGGCATCATTTATATGAAAACAGTATGGTAAAGATTTACATTATATTTATTATGTAGCAATGTGAATACGGTATATAGATGTATGTCAGTCAATAGTCCAAAGGCGTGTGCCTATATGACAGGACAAAACTAGGGATGTCAAAGGTCGTCCTTTATATTACAAGGTTGTTGCTGGCCATACAATATTGTCTACCTATCAATTGATAATGACTACCAATGTACAATCAAGCTACCGGATTTAATAGAGTATATGTATTAGTACTTTTGAACTATTATGGCAAGGATTATCGAGGCAGCTCCGCTGTTTTTTCATTTGGAGTAAGATGATGAGGGATTTAATTTCTGCAATTCCATTCTTAGTTTAGTTTAAGTGGCCAGAGCCTCCTTTTAAGCAAAATATGCCTGTGTTAGGAGGCTCTGCTCTTCCGCAGGATTTACATAATAATATATATATAAATACAATAAAAAAAACAGTCATAATCATTGCAATTTACCAGTATAGTACATAAAGTTAAAACTGTTAGTGCACGTGCATTTTTATGATAATTTGAGTGTGTAATGTTTGTTTGTGAGTGTATGTGTATGTGAGTTGGTGTGTGTGTGTATGTGTGTGTGTGTGCGTGCGTGCGTGCGGGTGTGTGTGCGTGCGTGTGTGTGTGTTGTGTATAAGTATGTCTTTAAATGTTTTATTTATGCTTAAACTAGTGACTAAATCCCCTCATAAGTAAGTGGTTGTATTGAGCTTGTTTCGCAATCACTTACTATAGTTATCAATAAGTCGTATATAAAGGCAAAGAAAATATTAGATTGTGACCGAATACGCCGTGACCGTACAATGTTAATCTTAGTTCACGTCTCGTTAAGTCACTTACCATATCAAAATCATTAGTACTCACTCCATTTCTCACATCCACTGCGGAAGGAATCAATAATCGATTGCGAATATTTAGAATCCACGCTTATTTTAGTATGGTATCGTATGGTTATTAAACAAGGGATTGTTCATTTTATACAAATCAATAAATGCATTTACAGAACGCTTAAAACAAAGTCTATATATTTGAATTTTTTTATTTTTATTGGGTAATATGCTAAGATAGAATAGAAACAGATTTTATTACTGTATCTATGAAGTATATTAAATTTGGGATAAAAAACGCACATAACTGCCTTTTGCATTTTAAGCAGATCTATTTATTTGGAAATATTTTAAAATATATAGATTCTACTTTTTATTTCATAATATACCTAGACTCAGTCTTTCAAATCAATTCTGAACGTCATTTAATCTGTCTTGTCTTGGTTTTATGATACGTACTCTCTAGAACCTAGAATAAGAATTTATCTAGAATTTTATCGATGTTTTATTAAGAGTAGGTAAGTTGTTGGCAGTAACAGGTTGCTGGAAATGATGACGTAGAATAAGTATGAAAATCTTTCTAGACAAAACAATTGCCCTTTCGTAATCCGAATAATCCCTATCCTCCTTAATACCTAGCAAAACCGTGGCAAAAAGTCCCTTATCACGTCATATCATGAGCAGAACCCTAAATTTGAAACTTACCTATTTTGAAACCACACTTGAACGACACGCATGTCCAAGCCGGTGTCTTGCGCGAGTTGTTCCCGGACGTGTCTCGCTGGTTTTGGACTACTGCTATACGCGCTCTTGAGGGTTTCCAGTTGTTTAGCTGTGATCGTGGTACGCGGCCGTTTACTTGCCGCATCACCGTCTAAAGAACCTTCGCCACCTATAGATTAATAAAATATTTTAAGCTCAATGCCAATAATTAATTAAAAATTCGACGTCATCACCTCCATCTTTTTATGAGCTTAATAGTCACATATGTCTTCCTTAGGAAGAAGGTTCGCTAGGAATAAAGACTCTAGATTTCTGACAGTCACAAACCTAGAGTCTTGGTTGAGCGTGAAGTATAAAAAATGCAAACGTTGACTACCTACCTAACTATCAAAATCTATTCTTTTAGAATACCATAGAATCTTTCCAAGACACTATACGTTAGTTAAGCAATAGCCAAAAGAATTTGCACTCGCAAGCAAGAAAGCGGTGCAATTAAATCATCATTCAGTGTTATACTTGAATGTCAGCGATATCAAGTATACAAATAAGACAAATAAGGCCTCTGCAGTTGATTTACAGTAACGTAATTTGGTGGCGTACGAGACACTGGAAGACCACTAAAGTGGCTTTTTGTAGCAGAATAATGCACGATTCCTTTACATCATTACTTGAAAAAGGAAGTGAAGACAATCTTGTTACTAAGATTTTATTCCGTAATTAAATAATTTGTCTCTTATGTGGGACATGACCTACGACTGTTATTTACCGATAAACTATAAACTAGGTCTGGGTTTTTGACAATATTTAATTGTCTTCTTCAAGATATTGAGCTTGTACTAAAACATTTATCAATTGAAATAAAAAATAACTTCTAGCTTCTTGAAGTCTACTCTTGAACTTGAGGTACTCGTCGTTAGAATATTAGGTACTCCCGCCATTATAGATTACATACTCCAGTCCAAAAAAGAAAAAGTAACTCCATTATAATACTATTGCGTAATGGGAGATCTATAAAAAATATTGAAAAATAAACCGGCTGTAAAAAGTTTCTTTTTACAGCCGGTTTATTCTTCTTAAACTTACCACAGTTTATAAATTGAAGGTAGCAACGCATCTGTGGCTAACCTTAGGTGAGACTTTGATCTTACCTAGGGTTGATTACAGATGTCCATGGGCGGCAGTAGCCACTTACCACCAGGTAGGCTGCAGGCTCGTTTGCTACTACCATACTATAAAAAAACGTATAAAAAAACATTCAACCTTTACAAACATGTAGGTCGTTTAATATTTATCGTGGTCCTTTATAGGTCGTTTAAACTACATAAGCGTTTTATCAGTGCTCGCTACAGTGCGTAATTATACCTAGTTGTACATATACCAGTTGTACCTATAAAATTGTGAACCTTTGTATCAATTTATAATAGGTCGTTTTTGGTGTAAAAATTGGTAGAACAAAAATTTATTGAAAAACGCTTCATAGTTCATACATATTATAAGACTTGATAGTAGTATGGTATAGGATTAGATATATTATAGATGTTGTATTTGTTATTAGGATAGAAACCTAACACAATTGACACAATTAACAAATGACTTCCGAGTGTATATGAAATGATATTAACACAAAAATAGTAATATTTTTTCGCCTATTATTAAATTTACATCATCTCTCTATGAGCGCCGCTTTTCATACCTTAGATACAATGACTACTACAAACCTTTTGCTCTAGCGGCTTCATAATCAGGCTTGCAGACGAGCTTCCCATCCTCCATGAGGTAGAACTCATCCCCAGTGTTGAGGGTCCGCGCGCAGGCCGCGCACGCAAAGCACCGCATGTGGTAGACATGGGACTGCGCGCGCCGGACCACCTGCGTGGGGGGTATGCCCTGCCCGCATCCTGCGCACTTGGTGCCGAACCGCCTGGGACAACAGCCGCAAACGAAAAACATTATCATCGTGAAATGTAAATGACAGTGGTCAAAATATCACATTAAAAACATATTGTATTTTACAATTTAATGTACTGTTTTGCCTATAGTATATTAGAAATGGTCTCGGAAACGAGTCTTTAAAAGTATTATTTCTTTTATTATGCTAATAGATACTACATTATCGTTTTTTAATTTGATAGCTTATTCTAAATGCACTTTAGATTAACTGGACATTGCATTTGAAGAGGAATCTTTTGGAAGTAGATGATGACCGTAGCCTAGATTTTGAGTGTTGGATTCTGTGCAATAAAACTTAATGTTTCTTCCAAAAGCCGGGCTCACAGTACAAACTCATAATATGTAAACAAATTATGTGTATGCTAGGGTATATTCCTTAATCTGATTATTCGAATAAAAACATAATTTCCTATGCTCAATTGGAGAATTCAGAAATTTCATGGAAGTCACTCGTCTAAAACATTGAATGTATTTAATTAACAAATCTTACACTATAAAACAGCTGTGGTAACTGTTTTATAGTGTAAGACTATAAAACAGGTGGGGTAAGGGAGACATACTTTTCCGAGGCATTCCATCTTAGTCCTCAGGGGTAGCAATGCATCTATGGCTAACCTTGGGTATAATACCTTGGGTATATATATGGTAAAATATTGAAAAATAAACCGGCTGTAAAAAGTTTACAGCCGGTTTATTCTTCTTAAACTTACCACAGTTTATAAATTGAAGGTAGCAACGCATCTGTGGCTAACCTTAGGTGAGACTTTGATCTTATCTAGGGTTGGTTACAGATGTCCATGGGCGGCACTAGCCACCATCAGGTGGACTGCATGCTCGTTTGCTACTTCTATACTATATAAAAAAAGCTTATTTGAGAAATACTGTTCTATGTGCCATATTAAATATAGGCCTGCTCTTCCGTGTAATATCTATTCTTGACTACCTCCTTGAAAGTACTTGTGGGTTTAACTATGAATAACGAGCAAACCATGCATTTTATAAAGCGGCTTACTTGAAAAAGTCCTCAGTGCAATACAGCTGGTTGTTCCTCGCGAAGCACTTCCCAGAGAGCATCGCGCGACACTCCACGCACCGCAGACAGCCCGCGTGCCATGTGCGGTCAGACACTTTCAGCACGTACCGGTCCACGATCATCTCGTGGCAACCACCGCACTTTGGGATGCTGGCTGCAGGAAATGTTACTTTAGTTACATTATTAAGACAAAGAATTAAATAGTCGTATTTAGTCTAGAATTTAAATGTTGCATATAAAGGTGGTAAAGAATTGAGGTGGATGATCCTGTGTTGTTTGACCGGAAAGGTACTAAAGGTCTTACACCTTCTTCAGCAGTTCTTGTTTTGCGTTGTTATGGTATGGATGCTGGCTGATGGATAGTTAGTTTGCTTACTCGTGTGTGTGTATGTGCGGTGACTCACTCAGTCCCCTGGATTGGAAACGTGGTTGCGATCGACTTCAGGTAAAACTCTTATTTATTATATTATAGGTGTCCATGGCCGACGCTACATATTTACAACCAGTTGAAATTAAACAATACGATTACACTTGATCAAAATATTACTTTTCTTTTATAGATAGGCCTACAACGGTATAGTAGAGTCGATTACTTTAAGCATACACTGACAATCCTGTGGGTTTTGATATAATGATCTAGATGAGTATATTTTAAAACATTTGTTTACAAATAAAGTTATATGACATGGTCTACTCCTTTCAGAAACGTAAAACTGGATATAACATGGGAGAACATAGGAGATGTTCATCATCCGTTAAATATAAATTGACATGAAACGGTGAGGTCTTTATTCCATATAATTATGTATATTCATATTAAAGTTGTTTTAAGTACTATTAAAGTTTTGTAAAAAAAAAAACTTGTCGAAATTGCTAACTTCATAATATTGTTTAGGTTAAGTTATTATTACGTGTTTTCTTGGTTCTTGGTTTATCTTTTGTTGGTCTACCTTCGAGATGAAAACATTTGCAGTATATATGTCATCGTAAACGATTTCTTTTGTAATAAACTCTTAAGCAACGATTAAAAAACTTTGACTTAGCCTATAATGTTATGACTCAAGACTTAAGAATTAAAAGACTAGTCGAGTTGTGAAATGGTAAAAATGAGGCGAGTCCTCGCACCATTACAAGTTCTGTTTCATAGCCCACTCTATAGTTATAACTTATTACCCTCATTATCCCTCCTTACCTTTGAAATAATACCCTACTTATATGTCTATCTTTAAAAAATGTGTCAAAAATATTCTTACAATTTAAAACATTTCAACATTATACGTAGACAATATTAGATAAAAAAAGGAGTACAAGCCGCCCCCTGATCAGGTGGACTGATGACCTGAAGAACACGGCGGGCTACCGCTGAATCCAGATGGCGCAGACCTGTTGGAGTGGCGCAGATTAGGGGAGGCATATGTCCAGCATTGGACTTTCAAGAACCGATGGTTGGATGGATGGATGGAATATTAGATATAGATTGTTGACAGGTTTTAGAATGTCACGTCACGTTCTTGGCACTAGTTTCTATAAATAGTAATTTGACGGTTGTTATAATCACTGCATTGATTTATTAATAAGACACATAATATATCAACAAGTAAATATAGTCGGGTATGTTTGTAATTTCCTTGAAAACACTCAACTTTCCCGCTACCACAACCAAGTTTCTAAATCAAAACACTGCGACTTAGCAACACTACACTTTTACGTACATAGAAAAACTTCAGGTAGATGTTCCAGCTGGATCGGCGGGACGCGCATGTCCCCGAGGTCGGTGTCCTCGCCTGGGTACATCATGGCACCCAACATGCTCCTAGCACAACCGCCCTGAGCCGCAGCGACGCGCGCACTGCCGCCACCCCGCGGCGCAACCCCAACCCTCTTATCACTGCTCATACGCTATTGGTTGACGCCTCTTTAATGATAACAGCCACCACGCCCTTCGACCAATCCTCGCCTAGATTGGATCCACCCAGCGATCGATTGCAAAGAGAATTTTCCCAGCATTTCCTTACTCGTGATATTGTACGCTCAACTTCCCACCTAGACGGATGTAGTAAACTCGCATATAGCTTGTGTGTTTTTGCTTCCAAATGCTCTTTTTCAGTGCTCATATGCTTTTTCTGCTAACAAGCCTTACGCTACGTTCGAAATATCTTTCCGGATATTTCTATCTTACCTACTTAGCCACCTATGTATATAGAGCATCAGGTATATTTATCATCAACGTCGGGTATTTACGCCCTCGTTGATATTTATTATTAATATCAGGCCGAATCATACTTACTTTAACTAATTTTTCTTTTTTCAACTTATCTTTTTATCATATTATAGATAAAAACGAAAGGTGAATACGCATATATACGTACGTAGACATGTGCGAGTAATTTAACTCATTTGATCTGAATATAAACGCAGGCATAAAAGTTAAAGAGTTTAAGTTTAAAGTAGGTATCTTCTTTACCAATCTGTATTAGACCAACATGGCGAAGTATTTGAAGAGCTTCCCAAATTGTAGAGACGACGACGTATAGGCAAGTAATAGTCATAAAACACAAAAATACGACAGCGTGATAACAAACGAGTACGCTATCATTTTAAAAAAGAAAAATGTGTAAGTTTCCTTTTTAAGATGTTTTTTTTCTTTTTTTTTCAACACTAAAAGGCACTTATTACGTTACAAACAAAAACAAAAACTGCCGTATCACATTTCGCACATACACCAAGCTGCCATAAGTTCTAACAATAAACCTCTAACGTAATCCGGCCTAGGCCTTGGTCAAGCGTGACCTGCGTAGTTGGGCTCACAATAAATTATACAAGTGAGCGCGAGGGCAGCGGCGTGTGGAACTTTACGAGCACATAAATCACAGACCGACGTCACTCAGTACACCCTGGACTGCTCGCCGTACTTCGGATCGTGTTATGAGCTCAAACATATCAAATGAGATTCCCCAAAGAGACATACAATTTAATAGCAAGACACTGTTTGTAAGACATAAAAATACGACGTTGAGACTTACTTTCCGACAAAACAATTTTCTTTATTGAATTAGGTCGTGAGTTATATATTGGTACTATTTATAGTCATGGATACTTTTCTAATAATTGTTTGCTCTAAAAAGAAGCTCTTTCTAGCTTCTTTAAAATATGGTCTCGACATATCAAATACAATGAGAGGTACTTGAGTCCAAAACCATTTTTATTAGTATAGTTACATATACCTCCCTTAGCATACTTAATTTAGATCAGTTGTATTATAGGAGCTATTACTTACACATTCAAACAGGTATCATGTTATAAAATAAGTTTATAAAAAACAATGTCAAGTATTTTAAACATTTTTAACATATTATTTTTATAGGAGACGAAGTAATGCGTCTGTGATTGATTTTGGAAACCCTATTTTATATAAAGTTTATTACAGATGATCATGTGCAGCAATAACCACTTACCATCGGGTGACTGCATGCTCGTTTACTACTTCAATTTGATTTAAAAAATGCCCTACCAAGTACGTTGATAATGCTTAGGAATAGGTAAGTAAAAAGATCATAAACCTGCCACTGCCAACAAACAAGTTTATAAGCAGGTAAAAATACCGAAGTGCAATAAACAGTAAGTCGGACTACAAATGTTTTACCTTCTTTGAATATATCTTGTAAAAATATGTACTGTTAGTCCAAGCCAATTTTCTAAAAATTATGTTCCATCAGAATCTATAACTAAATCTAATTAAACTCTCGTCATTGCATATTAGAGGAATCTGAAAGTTAGTTTTCCTAGTTTTGCTTTTCTTTTACAATAACATTAACAAGTTACTACATCACTATTGTTCAATTCAGTTTTTTACTGAATTGAATCTTTTTCAAGCACGCCAATCGATACTCAAAAACATGTCCTTGTAAGTGGGATTTTGTTTCATAATTGCGGGAGAGGTCACGTGCGGCGTCCCCCGGGCACAGGCGCGTGCGCCGGCTCCGTCAACTCCGCAATAATTGAGGGCTGCCAGCATTGCTATAGCTTCTTCCTGCTAATCTCATGATCGGATGCGACAGGCGTGTAGCCGTCCGGAATCACTTTTACTACTTACTATTGAGATTTTATCAATAAGAAACAGAATGTTATTCATTCATTTTATATTTACACGCCATTTTTAGGTTTGATAATATAATTTGTTTTGTTTAGTTTTAATTATTTTTTAAAATATGTGTATAATGTAGGTATATAGTTATAGTTATTGTTTTTTTTTTACTAAACCTACCTGTTATTTATATACAAATTGCCATAAATATTGATATCGTGCAAAAACAAATATAATAAGATTTAAATGGTTAAATTAACTTTTAGCAACAATCACTTTCAGATGATTGTAAATCCATGGTAAGTATGTAAATAGGCAGTTAAATCGACACATAAAAATTGTCACTACAATATTTTATATTCAATACTTATACCTACGTACAAGTATTTTGAATCAATATTTATCGTTTACATAAACTTTTAAAGAAAACACATCTTCATACAAAAAGTGTAACCTTAACCTTGAGTGTATCAGCATTAGTAAAGCTTCTCTCTAGGTAATCGTTTGGAAACGATCCCGAACGTTTGCAAAATTAATCATTTTGAGATCGAATAATTTGTAACAATAATAGGTAAGTAGGTATCAGTCAGCTTATTATATCCAATTTTTATACTAAATACTATACTATTTATACAAAAGTAAGGGTGTAATGTGTGTACCTGTGCGTCTCTGTGTATATGTTTTTATTTGAAAACGTGTCAAATCGAGACTATTTGTAGCTGTTTGAAAAAAATACCAATTAATCCTTTTTTTCTTCATATTATATCAGTTATAATATATAACACAAGCAATGTTAGCCGAATTTGACGACCCACTTGGTGGAGTGGTCACCATATCGGTCTAACACGCATTGGGTCCCGCGTTCGATCCCCGGCCAGACAGATATCTGAATAGTTTAGATTTCTGTTCTGGGTTCTGGATATTTGTGTATTCGTCTTTGTGAGTCCATGGCACTCATGACACAGGAGAAAATCCTAGTATGGGGCTATGAATGTAGAAAGCGTTTTATGATAGCTTGTAGGATGAATTTCCATATCCCATTTTGCAGGTTCAGGTTCGAATTCAAAGTAAACCTAAGGACATGCAGGTATAAAATTTAAAGCAGCAAACAAGCTTGCTGTCCATCTGATGATAAGTTTTCACTTCTGTCCATGGATGTCTGTAACTTCGTAGAACAGAAATTCCATCTGAAGTCAATCACAGATGTGTGGCTAGTCCTAAGGACTAACTAAAACGCATGACTTGCTTCACGCTAGAAACAGGTGTTATAATGATATTACCCCGGTTGAACCGTATTGAGTGTACCACCTTTCAAAACTCATCATAGAAATCTAGATTTGTGCCAGTACTACAACTAGATCAGAGCAATATGTAATATTCTCACGGTTTCCATACGGACCCAAGTTAAATTTGTCTCTCAGTTTATTTTCCCCAAAGGCACGCTGCTCTCAACGGTATTGGGTTACTGGGAAACTGTTATCGCATTGGACATCTCGTACTCAATAATTGTGTCCCATGGAATCGTACGAATTATTTGTAGTGTCAATTTGTACGTATTTGCTTATCGATTTCTGTTTAATGTTTCGTTCATTTATCTACTAGGGGTTGATCTTCCACATTTGGTTGGAAATATCCTATTGCTATGTATTACTTATACTTTAAATACTTAGAAAAAGACGGTTCATTGTACGACTGCGACCTGTAGTTACAAAAATAGGTTTTTAACTCTTTCCTAAAGGATTATTATGTATGTGCGTTAGTCTCAATTAAACCACTCGGCTACTATGCATTTGCTTGGCGCTGCAAGTGTCAGCATTCATACATATGTACAAAGATCAGATGCATACATTTGTTTTTAACGCTTAACGTTGATGTTTGCAGAGCAGAGCGATTGATACATGAATGCCCTTCGGGTGATGATTCCTACTGTCAATAAGCATAAGCAATAGTCACAACGTAACAAGCGAATGATGTCTACGTCAGTATCGTATTATTATTTAAATTACGAGCACATCAAATTTGATTTAAATTATGAAGGTGCCTTTTGCGTAGGACGTAGTCACGTGCTCGCGCCCGTCACAAATGTTCTAACTCGATAATGTCCCCGTTATCTGATTACAACGGAACCGAAAAATTATATCATTCAGTAATTAGATTAAAATGCAATTTAGAGATGCGCCGCGGGGGGGCGAGTGTAGACGCTTTATGGTGCTGACTGGGGTCGCTGGGTCCCCCGCGACAGGGTTGGGTTGTTGATGTTATCGTAGGAGTTAGATTAGAAAATATGTCTTTTTTTAAAACATAAACTTTGTTGATATGTGACTTACACTTTTTATAGTATTAAATAACCATACGAAAATTACGTTCGCTTTACTTAATGGCCACTACAGTTTTTTAAATAACATAATCGTTATATAAAATTACAAGACACTATGTTACCTCATAAAACTGAAATATTAAGATTTTAATGATTCAGAAGTGTCCTGGTAAAACCAAAATTTTCTACTCTTTGTCTTTCCAATGTACCGAATTCTGAAGAACAATAATTATAGAAGCTTTCTGGTTTGAGGGATATGGTAAGACATAGATTTTCGTAACGCTATCTACAAAATTGGCAGGAACATTAATTAAGATAAGTGAGTTATTTGCTCCTTAGTTACAAGAAGGAAAACTTAAACGCTGTGATTTATATTTGTGTTTCAACATTCACAAAGTAACAGGCGTTAGTAACGACATATAAATATCAGCAACATATAAATATATAGAAGTGGTAGAATTATTTGTGGATCGACTCCGGAAGCACCACTGCCACATCTATTTATGCCTAGTAACAGCAGTGTTATGCGCTGTTGTGTTATGGTCTCAAGGGTGTGGTAAGGGAGACTTAGTTTCCCGAGGCATTCCATCTTAGTCCTCAGGGATAGCAACGCATCTGTGGCGAACCTTACGTAAGACTTTGTCCATGGGCTGCAGTAGCCACTTACCATCAGGTGGGCTGCATGCTCGTTTGCTACTTCCATACTTTAAAAAAAAATCAGCATTGAAAGGCATGTTTAATATTTTATGATAAAATATTTATCATACAAAAACACCATTGTGCGCATCATTTTTCTATTAAAATTCTAAACTATCGTAGTTCTTCTAGGGCATTCAGTAGGTACTTCAATTGTTGCTGACTTCTTTGCTTACTGAATTTACAGAATGTCCTGATGCAAGTAACATCAACTTCTTATTAAATATGTATTTTAAATTAATTCTTGAAGTACAAATATACGCATATAATTTTATATCTGACAAAACAAAGTTCTAAAGATTAGTAGTAGTAAAGTAGAGTTTGCTATTAAATGTACGCAGGTGATATCCTCAAACACACAACAAATCAACACCAATAACCTACAACTTTAAAACAACCTGCAAATGAAAAAAACACAAAGCCATAAAATCAAAACTGGTAAAATAAACAATGCGTTGTCCCCTCTACAGTCACCCCACTTATTAAAATTAATAAGTGGGCCCTTCGTCTGTATTAATGATCGCACTGTGTCAATAACGGCGTAATATATTTGGCAAACAACGTTAACCAAGCAGTGGATACCATTAAACCAGTAATGCCAACCATGAGTTTTAGGGATTCACGTTTTCTAGAACAAATGTTTATTCTAGTGCGCCAATATGTTGCTAAATATTGGTAATATGCAAAATTTATTAGGCTATACTAAGGAATGTGACGTAGTTTTTTATGAAGCTGTATATATATGACAACTAGCAGACCCGTGCAACAAAATGGTCGTTGAGCATTAAAAAAATTTTGGTGTTTCTTAGTACTAAATGTTAGGTTTAATTACCGTATATGTGTACATATGTATGTACATTGTATATATGTAATTGTATGCCAATTTGACGAAACATGTATGCTCTATTTTTTACATAACATCGTCTTGATGTAATCACCTTTTTTGTTACCTTTTAAGTAAATATTAAAATGATTGTTCAATACTTCCTTGCCTACAATATTTGATGAAGTGTTATTTTCTGGCAGCAAAATTTATTGTTTTCCTGCATATCCAACCCGAGATAAACCAATATACATATATCTGACTATGGGACAAACACTTTTATAAATCAATCTCCTCCTCTTGTTCCGTACCATTATTTATAAAAAAAACCGGCATAAATAATCACGTATGCCATATGGGAGCCCTCTTTAAATATATATGGTATTTTGTTTTCATTATTTATTTTCAAAATGAATATGTAACTAAACATTCTTTGAATATTTCAAACATCTACCTGTTGCCGTCATTAATATCGAGCAAAAAAATCACGTTTGTTGTATGGGATTCCCTTAAATATTTATTTTATTCTTCTTTTAGTATATGTCATTACAGCGGCAACTGAAATATATTATCTGTGACTATTTTAACTGTCTGTCTATCACAGTTCATGAGATACAGCTTGGTGCCAGACAAACGGACAGCGGAGTCTTAGTAATAGGGTCCCGTTTTTAACCGTGACACTTTGGGTACGGAACCTAAAAAGTTAAAATCATCTAGCAGATATATCCCCCAACAGATAACGACATGGTCGCATACTAATATCATATTATTTCTTTAACATAATTTCGTATCATCTCTTTAACCATACGTTCAAGATATATGCAATAAAAGAGAAAAATCTCGTTTTTAATCACTTGAGATGATAAACTTACTTATTTGGATACGGACTCATAGTCATTGATAATATGACCAATACACATCGTCCATATAGGTGACACGTAATTTATATGTCGGATCGTCCTAATTATTAGGTCCCGCTTCGAACATTACGTGGGCGTTTACGTGGGTAATCGAGCAAAGAGATACAGAAGATACTCTATAACCTCTTTCATTACGTTAAGAATTAAGCAAAATATAAATCACAGCGAGCAAACGAAACGAATAACAGTTCCCAATGGAAAACTGAGCGCTGGTCACGCGTACCGCTCCACCTAGACGCTGTTATAGCACGAAGTTATCAGAGTGTCGATCGACGTCATCGCGATGGTGCTGCCATCTGTCAGAACTTGTGCTGCGCTTCGTTTACCGTCCAAACTAATGTCCGTCTCCGATATACACATATTAAGATATCACACACACAGTGTGCAAATTTGATTGTAATGAGTTCAGTAGTTTAGGATTCCATAAGGGAAAAACAACGTTACACGTAAATTATATATATATTAAGATATTTTATCATTCAAGTGTGATCAACCTGCACGCACAAATTTGATTGAAATCGGTTCTGTAGTTTAGGAGTCCATAGCGGACAAACACCGTGTCACGTAATTTATATATATTAAGATGTATATGACTATAATAATTTCGTCGTCAACCCATTATTTTCCCACTGCTGGGCACGGGTCTTCTCTCAAATTAAGAGAGTTTCAGGCCATTGTTTACACATAATCTGGGATTGGAACTGGAGAGACTGAGTTTCAACCATTCGGCTTAATAATATACCACTGCTTACAATAATATCAATGTGTAAATTATATACTTATACATATTTATTAAACTTTTAATCCACAGTAGATCTTACATACTTATTATGATAATGTTACTATAGAGCTTTAGCCATTGTTCTTAAAATATCTTCCATATAAGATACGATTAACTGAGTACTTTACTAACTTCATTTTATAGTACTTAGCTGTAAATCATTATACGTTTTTGTGCTCCTGATTCATCCGTGTTAGGTTATGATTAGTGATCAACCGCTTTTTGTCTTACTTATGAGTAAAACAAACCATATCTTTAGCTACTTTGTAACGTTAATTTCATTGAACAGAACTTCGCTCGTATTGCTCTCTTAGAATAATAAGTCGTATTTTTATTAAAAATATTGTAAAAAGACAACCCGTTTTATTATTACAAGTACACTATTTAATTCCATTTGTAACTTATGTAAGTTGCTTATTATGTGCCGAATTTCCCCCTTAAATCACAAAAACCTATAGTTTGATTTTACTATCTATACAAATACAAATCGTTTTTTGCTGAAATGTGGTTACAAAAGATGAAATGATTTTATAAATATCGAATCTCACATCTCGATTTTATAAATATATATAGGTATACTAAAATTATTGCTGTCACCCAGGGTTGACTGGCAGAGAATGTCATTAGGCATTAAATTCACCCTTATAACCCTAGTTAAGGGTTTTTCTAAAGAGTAAATAAATAAAAGCTGCAGTCTGTCTGTCATTTTTTTATCAAATTCAGCTAGCAAATGAGCATGCTCTCTTGAGGGTAAATAATCACTACCACCTATGAACATCTGTAACCACCTCATATAGCAGAGATTCTACCTAAGGATACCTGTATATGCGTTGCTACTCCTTAGGGTTGAGATGGTCGCCTCGTATTTAAGTCAGCTGGTATCCATACTACTCTAATGAAAGGGATAAACTGTGTAACTTTAGAAATAGGTGTGACGATGGTACCTCCCTTGTCAAACCGTACTAATTTAATCACCTTTTACTATCTAACTTGGTGCACTCCAAGTTCTCAGCAGTGATAGCAGTTGCGCTCTGCAACATAATTCCACATAACACTCAAATACCATGCTGCTATGTGGCACTTGGCATGATGATTTTGTACCGGTCCCCTAAGGAGACGGTCTCGAAATCCAATCTTCCGCTAGATAGGCTGCTGAATGATAAATTAAATCTATATGGATATGGGCATTAGCGTATCGTGTATCAATAAATCAAAACTATTTAAATTTTGTACCTATCTTTGATTCAATTACACAAAAACATGTGATCAGGTGCAAAACATGTTAAGTCTATAAAAGTATAGTTTACGACCTCGATTAGTACATAGAATTATCTCAGTAATAAATTAATATTAATAATTAATTACTGAATTTAACATAGCTTAACCATAATAGGTCCATTAAAAAACCAGTAGCGAGTCCATCATTTTAAATAATCTCATAAATAGAAAAATATTTATCACAATTAGCAGCGTAAGGAAGGAACAGGTGAAATTTTTATGCCATTTTTTTGTTTATCATTTGCTCTACACGTAATTTTGAAGTCCAAGCAGACAAAGTCACGCGTATTCTCTCCTCAAGTATATACTCGTAAAACGTTTTTTAGGATTCATCTACTTACAGTCTAACTAACACCGAACTTCTAAGCTTCATAATTTACCTTCATAAGCGAGAAAATTGGTCAATATTTTGATGAAAACAAAATTTTTAAGTCAACTCAACTGACTTTGATCTCGTGTTTGTCGAGTACTAGAGTACGCTTGAGGGTAACCAACGGAAAGGGGCACTTATTTACTGAACAAATATTATCAATAAGCGCACTCGCATTTATTTGACTTATTATAAATTATGATGTTCACTGAGTGCATAGTTTGCGGTTATGTGCGTTTAAAATATGTCATTAAAATTTTGTTTTATTGTGGGATTTGATAGATAGAGCTTTTTGAGCTCATGAATGATAATAAAAGCGTGTTACGCGCAATTTTAACACGACATTAAATTATGCGATGAATGCACCTAAAATAATAGAAAATATATATATTCATTATTTCAATATCGGTCCAAAAATTAAACCAAAACTGGTTAACAAGCCCTTACATTTGATCAGGAATGCACTAATAATATTATGGCTAATATATACTATTTATTATATAGTAGTAGCAAGCGGGCATACAGCATATAAAGGAGTATAAAGGATACTCTGCAACGTTCACATAAATACTAACATAAGACAAACTAACATGAAAAATTTGATCTCAAGTATTTTGCCACTCCATGAAAGTGAAAATTTCTAAATATCAGTCACTGCTTTAGACATGCAGTTATATAAGAGTGAGAAGCATAAAAACGAGGTTTATAAATAAACGTAAAAGTTATGAGTGTAACACAGAAGGCAGGGGAATGGCTGCAACCGTCTGGGAATCAGGTTGCGATGCAACATTGTTCGGCGTGAACGTGTTTTCGTCGGTTAATGAGGTACATTAAGAAAGCGATGCGATGTGAGCGGAACGAACGACTGAATCGGATCCGGTAGCTGAAATTAAATATGGACGCATGCCGACGGCGTGCCACTGCGTTTAGTTATGGTAGCTATGCTACAAAACACAGCAACCTTCTAAGGATACCAACCAACAGGGACCATCTTCGGTAACATTCTTGCCTCCGTTGTGGAATTGTGATTTTAAGAGCAGAAGCATATATACGTATCAACGTTGTTCTCAGAGATAGTAACTTATCAGTGGTCAACCTGAGGTAAGACATAATTCTTATCTGGAGTTGAAAAGAAAGTTCCATGGGCGACCGTGGCTACTTTTGAGATGAATTGTGCGGTAATTTACTATTTCCTGTCTATGTTCTACTTCCTATGCATAATTTTTTTGTGACCTAGCCGAAGACATAACTTGATGACGATAGAAAAGGTCTTCGTGAAAGAGGATTATACGGGTAAAGTCTGATAAGGTAAGACTAAAAATAAAGTTGTGACAAATTAGGATTGATTGAAAATATAGGAAACTGCAAAGTATATTTTGTATAAAAAGTGCTAATTCACGAAATCTTTTCTAAAGTTACGAGATGCATTAAAAAAAAGGCCAAGGGCAATTACTGCGGCATTATGAATTCTCTATTAACATACAGGACATTAATCTATTTGTGTATTTACTTATCTATATTTTTTTATAGTATGGAAGTAGCAAACGAGCTTGCAGCCCACCTGGTAAGTGGCTACTGCCGCCAATGGACATCTGTAATCAACCCTAGGTAAGATCCAAGACGCACCCTTAGGTGAGTGATTAGCAACAGATGCGTTGCTACCCCTGAGGACTAAGATGGAATGCCTCGGAAAAGTATGTCTCCCTTAACACTGCTGTTATTAGGCAGAAATAGCTGTGGCGGTGGTACTGCCGGAGTCGAACCACAAAGAGTTCTTTTTTTTTTTTTATAGTTTGGAAGTAGCAAACGAGCATGCAGCCCACCTGATGGTAAGTGGCT
>MOOZ01000092.1:1800991-1811438 GCA_002930495.1 Cecropterus lyciades | reverse complement strand
CATACTTTTCCGAGGCATTCCATCTTAGTCCTCAGGGGTAGCAACGCATCTGTTGCTAACCTTAAGTGAGACTTTGATCTTACCTGGGGTTGATTACAGATGTCCATGGGCGGCAGTCGCCACTTACCATCAGGTGGGCTGCATGCTCGGTTGCTACTTCCACACTATAAAAAAAAAAGAAATACTCAACCGTCAGATAGAATTCATGCTTTCAATCTGACGGTTAGCGTGCTTTATTTCTTATGGACATCTCTAAGCAATATAATATAGATTTCTCTACCGGAAGTCAATTAGAACTATGAACTAGAACTACTCCTAAGGACTAAGATAGTAGTTTTATATATAAATCAATCGTTATATACAGCCTATCTTTAAATAAGGTTAAAAAACATAATAGATCGTTCCGATTGTTATTTTACAATGCGTGTGCAAGTGCAAACGATACCTTGGGCTCGAAACGTTGTCCCTGTAATTTGGGATTAGAATCGGGCTACGGTAGTCCCTGCCTGTCGTAAGAGGCGACTATAAGGGACTTCCGGGGTTGCGGGTGGCAAAAGTGGGAGCTCAAACCGTCCAGCCAGGTGACCCCAAAAAGGATGGCGGTATGTGTGGTCGCATATTGTCGTAAAGACCAGACGATGCGGTGGGCCCAACCGCTTACCTGGGTGGAGCCCGATGGGGCAACGTGCTCAGAGGACTCCGGTTGCAATCCTTTGGAAATCCGGAGTCTTCTTCGCAGCGCCGAGGACGGCTACCGGGGGGGTTTTAGTGCGGTAAAAATCTCACATAACCTGGCGTCACTCCCACGGCGTCAGGTAACGTGTCATAATTTATAATAAAATTTCAAATTTTAAATTCAAATTTTGAAAACAAACGTTTTGAATGTCCAAATTATAACACTACTTTATAGTAAATATGAACTATGAAGTTTTATTAGCAACCTCCACTAATTTTACTATTCATTTCATTTTACAAATTTAGTTATTAACTATAAAATATAATATATACAATACGCGACTAACGTCAGAGTTCAACTATAACAATACAAATAGATGCATAATAAGATAACAAAAACAATGTGTTATCTCCCAGCAGGTTCGCTGTTCGTGTTTTGCTCCGGAGGGGTCATTACTAAACTCCATTACACTTTTTGTGCCAAGTGTTTTGGTGGTCTAACAAGGGTGAAAACAACCCTACAAAACGAATGATACGCTCTCGACAAACTCTCCTTTTTATTTGCTATTTGGGGTAAAACATTTGTCTAAAGTTCAACAGTTCTGTAGTTGATATGAAGTTTTAATCTTTACTTACTTTCATTGCAAACTTTATATTTTTATTTCATATAAATAAATATAACAGATGTTAAATATCCTCTTAATGCATTAAGCCCTTATATGGGGTAGATACATTTTTTCTAATAACTATTTTCCACAAAAATATTCGAACAAAAAAGTGACACTCATATTTAACGAAAAACATAAGACGATTTTAACACTTTTATTTCCACATACGTTTGTTCAAAGAGAGCTAACTGATGATACAAAGTGAAAAGAAAATGAGGGTTGAATGAACTGACAACGATCTGCCTGAGCAAATAACTGGAGAGAAAGATTTAATTAACCTTTGTGAAATCCAGGGCAATGAAGACATTCTATGTATATGCATTTCGCCAATTAATCAGTTTACCTGCCACACTTTTAAAATTTAAATTAACATTGTACATTTCATAAAGATATTACTTATTCTGAGATAAATAATCGCTTTATTTCTTAAATACTAATTACGGTTTCTTAAATACTAAAAACAGTTAAGTGAAATACTCGTCGGATTTCTAATGTAAAATCTCAAACGACGTCACTATTTAGATACTTTATATTACATCAACCATATACATATAACATCACTACGACTAGTCAGTCATACCTAACATGCCTAAGTACCTTTTATAATACGAATTATAAAGACATTACCCATTAAACAGATTTTATTCAACAAATTTTAAGTGACTATTTTTTTAAACGTAATATATTCGGATCCATTACCCTAAATGGTCGCATAACATTTACATGCTCTAATACGTTTCAATGCGTACGGAGAGAGGAGTCATCAATCTTGAAGGGATCTACTATGCTATAATGCACGCGACATATGGCGTACTATGGCTCTACTGGTATACGGTTGGCTGAATTGGAATGGCTGAATATACTGGTGAACCTACAAAATTGTCACAATTTTATGTCAGTAGTAACGGGGCATTTGGTACTTACCACTAGGGTCCATAGTCACTTATGGACATTTGTAACGAGTTTCAACTATAAAAACACTACATTTTCGTGGCGATCTCCTATCAAAAGATTTACCACTTTTCCCACGAGCATTATGATACATGTATGCAAAATGATGGAATGAAAGATATGTAATACATTTTGAGACTAGAATTTTATATTAGACGCTAGGGTCATTTAGTGTGCATAGCAACATACATTTTGTAAAATATTCTGCTCAGAAAAATATATTAATATTTATTTAAAAAATACTTATTTATGGTATTTTTAACACACAATAGGTAATTTTACAACTTCAATGCAACCACTGTTATACTAAGATAAATATAATTATTATGTGGAAGTATCCTAATTAAAGTTGATCGAACATCTGCTCATGTGTATAAAGCCTAACGAGTTCCGCTTCGCTAGCTACGAATAGTTGCACCGACTGACCTGCGACCTTCGCCAACAGTCACACTGTTCGAACGAGATAGGATCATAAGTACACATTCAGTACATTGTCGTTACAAATCCCTTTTGTACTAAGCACTCGATGGGCTAGTTGTTTGTACATTTGCATTGTTGTAGGTACTTTAATCTTATTCAACTGTAAAGGCGGGTAGTCTATTGTTACTTGTGTTTGTTAAGTTACCCGCATGTTCTCTGAAAATGTAGTGAATAAGGCGAAAACAGGACCCGCAATCGTTTGACGTTTCATAAGCTGTTTATTTACTTAAAAACAAAGAATTGCGTCATGATTATATAAGTATATCATGGATAAATCGTTGATTTATTTATGTTATTATTTAAGTTTTCATTTAATTTACATAACAAGTTTTTATAACAAGTTGGTACATAACTCAAAACCGAAGGCATTTGACGACGAAATAAATAAATACCCCGTCGTTGTAAAAATACGAATAGTTTAATCCTTATTAAAAAGATCATCCTCTTTTTAATAAGGGTTTAACTATTCGCATTTTATAAGATCTAGTTGAATTTAATTTTATACGTTAATTTTACTATGTACATCTTTATAGTTGTGTTACTGAATTGCATTGGTATGACGAAAGTGCGGAGGGTGTTGGGGAGTGCTAAGTGCCGGGAGGCCACATGTCGCTCTCGTCTCGCTAATCTCCAGGATTTGCCATCCAGTGTCCCTCTAAATCTCACGTCTCGCTTCCCCACAGCAACAATTCTATCGCTGTCTCGTGCGGCTCATTGAATATTATTGCTCTATGGGGATTTTGAAAATATGGAGCCGTTTAGCGAAAGCTGTACATTGTATCCATCCGGTGGAATTATTCATATTCGGCCCGTTGCATTTATCACTTAATGGTATTAGCCATTAGAACGTTTAATCGCTCGATTTGCGACTTTATTGTGCAACTTACCGTAACGAATACATAATCCGCTAATTTTGACAGATTTAATACAGATATCAATAAATATTAAAGTGTTATGCGTATTTAAAATTATTCGGTTTGAGTTTTACTATCGAATGACGCAGAATATAATGTCTAACAAAGCCTAATTACATATTAATGGTTAGGTAGCTTTCAAAAATATAATGTGGGTTTAATTACATTAACACAATATTACTGCTAGCTGCGCTCCGTGGTTTCGACCGCGTTTAATAAAATTTAACATAACTTTAAATACCATTTTTATAGAGAACTTAGATTTTACTGACAGAAAGATTAAATGTTAGATCAAGATAAAAATATAAATTTGAATAATGAAATATATTTAAATTGCATTCAATAGCTTTGGTTTGAAGCAGTTCCAAATAGACAGACTGACAAAATTATTATAAACTGTAGTTATAACTATTATGACTGATTCCAAGTATTTTTTTGACAAATATATGCGATGAACAGACACGTGGAACTTTCATTATTATCGTATGTATAGATATATATGCCACGGAATATATAATTACTTGCCTAATTTAGCCAGCATATTTTTGGACAAACATCATGAGTGTCATTCAGGTCTGAAACTACCGGTCTGCATTGTGTGTGATTTTGTAAATATGTACATATATTTTCTTAATAAAATCTTGCATTAAATGAAGAGACGTTAGAACTCCATGTTAATAATCATTGCTGTCAACGCACCACGTCCACAATGCATATGTCGACTTCTATTTGTAAACACACTTAACATTACCGATGACAAAAATATATACATCTCTTATGGATCAAATTATATGGGTCAAATTGGTTTGGCTAAAGCCTCTTCGGGTGAAGTAAATGATGGCTGAGCGAATGCATTGACGGGACTCCGGCTTGTCATTGCTTTACTCGCAACCCTAAATTCATTCCATTCTGGATAGACAGGTTGACTTTTATCGTACAAAGCCCTGCATTACACTCCGATTGTTGGCACAAATGTTGGATATTACAAAGCACTTTATATTGACTACCGTTGATTATTTTACTGACAATTAAAATCATTGTTGTTTTCCGGTTCGCGGGCATTCTTGTTTAATGTTTACTCATAAAAACAAGTGTAATTTTATTCTGCTGTAGGTATAGGTACTAAACATTGCGTTCGCGTGTTTCTAAGTGTCTAATCTACCCACGTAACAACGCTGAACAACGAAAATAAAGTCGATATAATACGTACATATTTGTCAGTACATATTTGTCAGATAAAAAATAATGAAGTGACAATAAGCGTAACATAACAAACCTGCTACTATGTGCTCACATTTTGACAAAGCCTCAGCGCAACATCGTTTCATTTTTTGTAATTTGGCGAACTGTCTAAAGAGATATTGACGTTTGAACTAAACAAAGGAAACGTAAAAATATTTCTTTATGGAAGGAAAGTCAATAGAGGTTTTGAGGCATTGCCCTCGAGGTGGTTTCGTGCGGGTTTCAGGCGCGAGACGGGGGTGCGCGGGGTGGCGCCTGGGGACGGCTATACTCTTCTTGATTACAGATCCCCTCCGCACCGCCCGCTCCCCTTTATTTCAACCCCGCTGCAGCTCACAAGCCTACACAAGACCAATTGCTTAAAACTTTTACAATAAAATCGTTTACAGACACCTCTTTGCGAAAATTCTTTAGTGTCGTAATATAATCTACGACTTATAAAAATTCAAATTTGCCGTACTTATGTATACAAATGGATAAGAATCGAGTTTGTATGTATGTTTTTATACTAATGGTAATGCTAAAACACAAAATTGTTATATGTGTATATTTTATGTATTATATTGTATACTATGTAAGTAGATACTTAGGTAACTTAGGTATATGCAACGACCTCTGTTCAAATAAAAAGAAAAAGCCTTTCATAAATATATTTTATTCGTGAAACAATTATTAAAAGCAAACGTGACGCGATTTATTTATTGTAGGCTAAGTATAAATAGACACGTTATTTAACTGTTATCTATCATTATGTACAGTTGTTTGAAAATAGGTACCAGGAAGTAACCATGATCTTCTTTAATATAATTAAGACCCTCAAATTACGTAATTATTAGGGTAATAATAAGTGAAACGCGAGTAATAATTTACTCGCGTTTTTACTTATTATTATCCTTAAGTAATAAAAACAAACCATAATTTAAACCTTCTTAGAATAATATAAAGTACTGAAGTAATACTAGGTAGTAACTAAGTAATATCAGCGTTAATATTCTTACTGTTTTTTTAATGAAGGTTATATTCAGAAACATATAATCGAACAAAAAGTCCTGTAAACTGTCGCTAAGACGTACGCTCCTATTATCTCTAGTACAATTATTTATTCTCTCGATCCGTATCTGAGCTTTCTCTTTACCCCGAGGAGACCCCGAGACGCAGGTGGCTCGCCGAGATTGTGTGCATCAAACATGCACGAAGTTCGCCGAGCGGTCGTAAAAATACATATTCTATCACAACACCCCGCTTTAATACTCTTTAATGAACAAGATGGTTCTTAATTTTCTCTTTAACCGCACTTAGTCCGTTGTTTCGCTTAATTGATTTTATCAGGGTCAAAGTGAAATGTCACTTACTTTGTTTTCATAAAATACGAGGAATTTGGCAAAGATACGTTTAAATATAAAATGCATACTTATACTGGAAGGCATTTTTCAATACAATTGGTAAATAAATTCTACTTCATTTCAGCATATTTCTTGCAGTAGATAGAGCTCGTGAATACGTAGTTTGATTAAAACTGCATATGTAAAACACAGTATATTTTGATTACAACAAGGATTCAAAATCATTTTAAAATAATGTAAATGTCTATAAAATAATATATTTATTTGTTCAATTACCTGAACAAATAAATATATAATTTTATAAACCTTTACATTATTTTAAAATACCTACCTATGATACCTACCTACTGAGTAGGTATGTTTTTATGCGGGATAATCTTTTTCTATTCATATACTTTCAAAAAAAATTGCTGACCCGACGGACTTTGCCCTATCTTAACTATGAAGTTTGAATTTTAATTGGTAAGACTGACAGTTCGGTTTTTATTATAAGATTTTTTTTTTATAGGAACCGATCTGAAGGTGGTAGAGCTCTTTGTGGTTCGACTCCGGAAGCACCACCGCCACACCTATTTCTGCTTAATAACAGCAGTGTTAAGCGCTGCTGTGTTCTGGTCTGAAGGGTGTAGTAAGGGAGACATACGTTTCCGAGGCATTACATCTTAGTCCTCA
Source organism: Cecropterus lyciades (assembly GCA_002930495.1). Lineage (NCBI taxonomy): Eukaryota > Metazoa > Arthropoda > Insecta > Lepidoptera > Hesperiidae > Cecropterus > Cecropterus lyciades. The sequence continues at coordinate 1,804,493 of MOOZ01000092.1, read as the reverse complement.
GGGGTAGCAACACATCTGTGGCCAATCTTAGGTGAGACTTTGATCTTACCTAGGGTTGATTACAGGTGACCATGGGCGGCAGTAGCTACTTACCATCAGGTGGTCTGCATGCTCGTTTGCTACTTCCGTGCTATAAAGTGAAATCGGTCCAACCGTTAACGCTTGATGACCAAACGAAATATAAATTCATTTTTATGTATATAGATTTCAACACTGTCCCTTATTTCCTCAAATATAAAACAATACCTTTCCAAGAGTGATTAATTCAAAAACTTTTAGCCATATCAATTATTATTTATGAACATAACAGGAGTCAAACCAGGTACCATACGTAATTACCCACGCAACGTCCACCCCTCACCATCTGCCGCACCCACAATGTTTTCGTATGAATTAACTAGCTAAAATAGTTGTTTAGATAAAACCATCAAGGTTTTATTTGCTCATCTTGTCAATAAATATTAATGGTATAAAAAATCACATACATGAGTATCATACATGCTAATGACGTAAAAAAGTTAAATACAAATAAATCTTCCCAGTTTTGGAGCTCAATTTCAAAATTATAAACACCAAAATTGTTAAGTAGATTAATGATAATATTATAGGTCTTAGATTTTACAATCCTTTATATTTTGATACCTACTTACATGGTCTACGTCATAGAAAAAAAATATAAAGCGTAGGTAGACACTTTGGTATCAGTAAAGTTATATTTCCGATCTCTACTATAGAAAAAAGCTTCGCTGCCATATATTTTTAATCCATATGTTGTTACAGAGAGTTAAAAAACCATAATAACTTAGAAAATAGGTCACAATAATCAGGTAGCTATATTTTCTTTGATCAAAACCGACACGTTCGAGTCCAAGCAACAGTCAGGGCGAATCTCGCTGATTGATTAAAACGCCAACAAAGGGATAATGCTGATCACTACAGCTTTGTGTAGAGAAGCCCTTTATATTCGTGTAATCAAAGAATTCTCCCTGCATAAAATCACCCCGCTCCGTCTAAAATACGACTCCAACGAGTTTTGCTTGTTCGAATATTAAACAGAATACAGGTTTCTTGTCTCAACATAAATTAAGTTGTGCAATTATAATAAAATTTTAGTCTAATAGTAAAACTTTTCTAGTCTCACGTCGGACTCGCGCACCAAGAGTTCCGTAAAATAAGTGGTGTAACTAAAAATTTAAGGTTTTCATTTTTCCTTTATATGTGCTATGAAACATTTCGTCTTGCCAAATTCCAAGATTCTAGTTCCCTTGCGAGTAGTTACGAGTTTGAAAATATGCGCCTTAAATTGCTGTTATAGAAGTGTCATTTTGTTACAGGTTAAAGGTATTATAGATCTGAGTATTTGATATGAATTTCAATTTAATACCTTTACGCATTTATGAGAAAAGGGGTAGTAACATTAAAATTATTAAAAATATTTTTATTATACTGTAATTAAGATGTAACTAAAAATTTACGGTTTTCGCAATTTTTCCTTTATCTGTGCTATGAGACGTTGCTTTGTATCAAATTTCAAGATTCTGAGTTCACAAGAAGTATCCTGTAGGTTTGGATTCCCTTGCGACTTTCGAAAATTTGCGGCCTAAACGCCTGTATCTTTCGATTGCATTGGCTTACAAGTTTGATTTTTTCACAGTACTAAGGCACAGTAAACCTGAGTATTTGATATAAATTTCAGCTTCACGCGTTCCTGAGAAAAAGGGTCTTGACAGACGGACGGACGGACAACAAAGTGATCCTATGAGGGTTCCGTTTTTTACTTTCGAGGCACGGAACCTTAAAAAACAACATTTGGAAAAATGTTTCGTAGCAATTTCTTGTAACTGTATATTACAAGAAAAAATGTAGCTCGTAGGTAATTCGACCGAGACAGCACTTATATATACAATACTTATAAGTACAATGAGCGTCAATTTAACGCTCATAATTTTTTAGTTAATAGTATCGTAGTATTATTATGAATAAATACCTAAATGGATGATACCGTCCATCCATTACCAAGAAGTTAGAATTACCAAGAATTTATTTAACCCGTGGTTGTACTAGTTTGAGGATATTTCCAATATAGTGGACAACGCAAACGAATTCCATACAATCGTGATGATGTCACATGTTAACAACGGGACATACAAACAAACAAAATAAATATAAGTACATCACAAACAAGATTTTATGAAAATATTTTTAATATTAAAACGATCGCGTGAATCTAAATGATACTTAGGGCTCATTAACACTAGGTCGTCCGCTAAATCCGTTAGGCTTGATTGGGTAATCGTAATAAATAATGACGATTACATAATTACTCATTATAGTTTACTCCTAGGTTCGCATTCGAAAGACGACCATCGACTATTTGAAGGACGGTTGATCGCCAACTGCACTATCGGCAAGTCAATGCGTACATCAAAGACGATGAAGCAACCGGGTAGCCACCTTCAGCATAAAGTCGTTTGCCAAAAACGGTAGACTACACAGTGTAAACTAGACCTTAGTATTTATAATATTTATCGACCTACTTAGATAGCGTACACTCTCGAGTCTGCAGTAATCATAGACTGTTTTTGTTACATTCAAATACGCAAATGTCAATGGCACATAAAAAATAAGCTTATTACATAACCGGCAAGTACCTGTAAATTTCCGCCTATGCCGGCTTTTAGTTTTTTGTTAAAGTTAAAAAAAGTGCACGTTTATTTCTATTACAAATTTTCCGCGCAATTATCTTATTACAACGTAATACAATCGTGACCCAACTTCAATAAACGTAAAATGAATGCTTTCAGTTAAAATTAACAAAACACTACACATATAACATAGTAGAACTTAAACAACACTACCCAAGAAGTAGTTACTATTTAAAATGCCATCAATCAAAATTAACTTCATTATAACTTATGTAACAGAATTTACTTAGATTTAATTACTATGAGTAAGGAAATAATTCATACGTGTACCATATATTTAAGCCACTTATAAAAAAAAGAAAGTTCTGGAATAAACTACTACTAATAAACATAAAAATATGTATATTCAACTACTAATATACTACACTATTAGTTTTCGGCAAAATGTACGAAAAAATGGTATAATTTTAACTAAATGCGAGTATTTAATGTAAAATCTTGCTTGATTTTATACTCAGATAACTTACGTATTTATGCAAAGGATAGTTTATTTCATTTTTGTACAACATAAGTCACAGAACAGATGCCTCATTATTTCTAATATTGGTAAGCCTAACATAAGTCTGACTTACAAAGAAACACAGCACAGCAATCAGTTATGCGTATACTCTACGTTAAGAAATAAAGGGTATAGCGAAGGTAGAGAACGGTGGTAGGATAGCGGAGCGAATTCAGTAGATCTGCAAAAAGTTTCAGCCTTATTTTGTAATTATATTATCTATGCACAATGGTATAAATTTGTAACATCGTTAAGACATTAAAACAAAAAACCCGACTGCTTAAAACAAAATGTTTGT